>JAQQSZ010020627.1:0-10100 GCA_028646595.1 Phalanger gymnotis
ACGGAGGGGAGGGCAGACTGGGGAACAGGGCGACCAGAGTGTACGCCATCTTGGAGTGGAGTAGGGGAGGAAATGGGAAGAAAATTTGTAATTCAAACGCCTGTGAAAATCAATGCTGAAAACCAAACATATTAAAAATAAATTAAAAAATAATAATAATCATAGCTGATTTTAATATAATATTTTATAATTTTAAAGCACTATATATATTATCATATGATTTTCTTGACAACCTCATGAGGTGAAAATTAAAAGTATTGTCATTCTCAAGAAAAGATGAGAAAACTGAGGCTTAAGGAAATTAAATGACTGCCTTAAGGTCACACAATTAATAACTATCTGAAAGCAGGCTTCAAACCCAGCTCTTCCTAACTCCAGAATCATTCCTCTATCCACAACATAAGAGCTTATTACTTATTTTTCTACCATATAATAAGGTCAATATCTTGTATTATGCTAGACAGTTGTTTATTTTTTTTAATTTGTAAAAGCCTGGGCAGCTCAACTTTCTATTTAAATGGAAATTTAAAGAAGGAATATAAATCATTTGCTTAATTTTCATAGATATGAGTCTGGGGTTTTAGTAATCTATGTCAAGGAGTTCCCTCATCACAATGAAAAATAGTTGGAATTTTTTTAGAAGAATCAAGAAAAATAGCTATGTTCTTAATTATATCATAACAAAATTCATCTTATTTTTAAGAAATTAGAACTGGAAGAGCTTTAAATGGTTATGTAGTCTAATACCCTCATTTTTAAATAAGAAAAATGAGATCCAGAGAGTCTAGAAAACTAGCCAGTACAAGGTTAAAGAGTAACAATTAGGAGCACCAAAACTTAACCAACTTAATCTCCTGACTCCAAATTCAAGAGTTTCTGCTAGTCCACCATTCTACATAAACCTTACCATCAGTAAACAAACATTGATACATGGCTAATAGTAACTCATATGACAAAAGCAGCAACAGTTTTATCAAACTGGCAATGACCTGCTGAAATAGCCAAGAGTTTGTATGTCTTTTGAATTTCTCTAATATGAAATATATATATATATATGTATATGTGTGTATATATGTATATATATGTGTGTATATATATATAATGGAGTTGGGAAAGCAAAACTGTATCCACCTCAATATGAACGAAGGCCTTTTCTTCCCCTCCTGCCCTCCTCCCTGCCTCACCCCCACAGCAGTCATTCCAATACCCTATTCTGAATGACATAGAAAGTAGTCTTGCATAATTTGAGTAATTCTTTTCAGTTGCACCAAAGGGAAAGTTGAGCCCAAACACCATTAAACAAGTGATGAAAACTAAAGGTTCTTCAGAACCCCTAGACCAGTTCAAAGAGCTTATATAAATACAACATTTGAGTACTGAGGGAAAAAAGACATTAGACTGTCAATTTCACCATGATTTAATTTGATATGGAGAATAGAGACTCATTTACAAGATCAAAGTGACACTGTGCTGCTGATTACTTGGACGAAGAAGTCAGAGTATGATAAGAACTACAATTCTCCAAAGGGAGAGTTCCAGAGTAGGGTTTGAGAGGCCAACATAAGGCAACTTTAGATATGTTTATGAGGGTAGAATATTCTATGAGAGTAGGGTTCACCCAAAGAGGTAATTTAATAAGAATATTAACAGAATGGCAATGGGAGGGGACAACAGGGAGCAGCAAACTATGACATCTCTAACAGAATTATAGAAAGAGCAATAACGCACAGGATCGCAAACAGAGATGGAAGCAATAGGGGAGACTGAAAATCTCCTCTATCTTCTGGGAACCACATAGAACTTCAACCAATGACAGAGAAATGCTGAAGAAGGGTAAAGACAGGGGCTTTTTGTTGGGGCTGCCAAGAGTTATAGTAAGAGATGCACATTAGGCAACTATCATAAAAATAACAATTACTAGTAGCCCTACTCAGGCCTTACTGTTAGTAAATGAATCTGTATATAGACTTCAGGTAAGGAGGAAAATTCACAAGCAACTATCTTATTTTCTACAATCTCTGTTGTGAGTCCTGTTTGCTTTTATTTTCTTTGAGCCTTGTATTTCTCTCAAGGATGGTAGGAACAAAGAAAGGGTGAATAGAATATTTTGCTAGACAATGAAGTTCCCAAATTGTTGGGAATGAAGACAATAAGCCAGAGAAAGGGAAAATCCACCAGGCCCTTGTTATCATGTCAGAGTCTTTACCACAAAAATTACACAAAATATCAGGGTTGGTGCTTCTATAGGAGTTGAGATAAGTCATTATTTTTAGTTGAATGCCCAGATTAATTATTCCTTTACCTGTTTGTGGCACCTTACCATAAGTGCTTAAACTTCAAATTTACCCCTAAGAACTATTTTGACTCTGTCCCAGATATTTTGGTTTGTTGTTCCATTATTATTATGGTCTTTAATATGGTTGTTTATTATTTCTATGATTTGTTCTTTGACACACAGATTATCTAGGGTTTAATTATTTAATCTCCATTTAAATCTGTATCCTTTGTTTGTATTTTCTCTACTGATAATAACTTTTAGTTTATTGTGTTCTATCAAGGATGTTTCATATTTCTTCCTCTTTGCAGTTATGTATGAGTTCTTTATGTCCACATGGTCAGTTTTTATAAATGTACCATGAAGCACTGAAACATAGATATGCTCCTTGTAGTTCCCGTTTAGTGATTTCTAATGGTCCATCATTTATTTTTGCTAAAATTCCTTTGATATCTTTAACTTTTTTGGTAATTTTTGTTAGATTTTTCTAAGTCTGAAAAAAACATGTTGAAGTTCCAATTATCGATTTCCTATTTACATGTTTCTATACTTTAGCTAGGTTATCCTTTGCATACTTATGTAATGTATGTGTATATTCAGCACAAATATATATTTAATGTTTCTACTAGTTGAATATCTAGGGTGCCTTTAAGCACAATATGATTTCCCTGATTATTTCTCTCAAGTAAATCTCTTTTTAATATTGCCTTGTCTGAGATCAAGATTGCAATTCCTGCTTTTTGCATGACTTCTATTACAGCCCCTCATTTTAAAACTGTATGAATCTGTGTCTTAAGTGCATTTCTTATTATCTTTCCCCTTAAACCCACCCTTCTTCCTAACTTCCCCATTTCCATCAAGGAAAGAAACCTAGTATCCCAGATTCACAATTTAGGAGTCATCCTCAGTTGTTTATTCTCACTCATCCCACCCACCATGTTCAACTAGTTCCTGAGTCTTGTCACCTGAAACTCTTTGATATCTATTGCATCTGCCTCCTCTCCATTTACAATACAACTACCCTATTTCAGTCCTACGTCACACCTCATCATAATTGTTGCAATAGTCACCCTTTGTCCAATATCTCGCCTTTCAAAATATCCCCTAAAGCTGATATTCCTAAAACACAAATCTGGACATATCATTGCCCTACTCAAGAAGTTTCAGGCATTTCCTATGCTTCTAAAATAAAGTACAAACTCCTATCTGTAGCATTTAATACACAACCTGCTTCTATCACATCTTTCCAGGCTGAATAAACATTCTTCACTCATTCTGTGCTCCAGATAAACTGGCCCATTTTCTGTATATGACATTTAAACTCTGACCTCATTTTCATAGCGCATCTTCCATGCTTGAATGTTTTCCCTCCTTACATCTTGAAACCCCTAATTTCCTTTGATACTCAAATCCAGAACCACTTCTTTCAAGAAGTCTTATTGAGTCCCTCAGTTAGTGTTTGACCAAATCACCTCTTATTTATTTGCATATATCCTATAATAACTTATCTGTCAACATATTGTAACGCCACACACACACACACACACACACACACACAGGAGCGTGTAAGTCCAATGAGGACAGAGACTGTATTGTTTTTGTAATATATCTATATCTGTAGAGCCTGGAGCACATAGCAAACATTTAATAAATATTTGTCGATTGACTTTTGTAAATAAGGAATTGTTGGATTTTGCTTTCTGATCCATCCTGATACTTTGTGAACTTTACGGGAGAATTTTTCCCATCATTCATATTCATAAGTCTGATTATTGCTTGTTTGTGCCTCCATAAACTTTTGTAAAACTATTTCTTCCCTCTCTCCTTCCTCTTGGTATCATCTGTTTCCCAAGTCTATATTTCTTCTCAAGCCTTTCACAAACCTGTTCTAGTCTCTCTGATTTTTTACCATCATTTCTACTGAAATATATATGTAATTTTACAAATAGATGGACAGAGAGAAAGAGAGAGAGAGAGGTAGTACATGTATGCAGGCAGTACATTGCATTAGATTGTTAACTCCTTGAGGGCAAGGACTGTCTTTTTTCCTCTTTTTGTATCCCCAGTGCTTAGCATAGTATCTGCACACAAGAGGCAATTAATAAATATTTACTAATTAATATATGGGCCAGCTGGGTGGCACAGTGGGTAGAGGGCAGAGCCTGGAGTCAGAAATACCTGAATTCAAATCTAGCCTCATTCTTACTTGCATGACCTCATGTAACAATAATGTTGCTAGCAGCTGTTGTGGGGGTGAAAGACCAACAAGAGGACATAGAAGGACTGCTAGCACAGGTCCTTTGAACTGCTTTTCTAAGGAAAGCAATTTTAAGGGGTTAACAATCTTACTTTAATTAAACATACATGTACCATTCACTTAGTTCAGGGGGAAAAGCCAGCACCTTGAACTTCAGAGCAAATGCAAACCAAAGTTACAAACAGATCAACAGACAGGCTTTTATCTGTCTGCCCAAATCACAATACATACATAGTTAGCAGAGAGAAGCACCAACAGCTGGGTTTTCAAAGCCGTGGGGCTGCTTCAATGGCTACCCAGAATCTAGCCACAAACACTCTTTCAACAACCGTGCCCCCAATAAAATGCTAACCTCAGAGTATATATACACTTCTTCAGGGTCAGAATGCTTCACCTCTCTCAAGGGTTTTACACCTCTTGAGGGTTTCACACATCTCAGGCCTAACTAGCAAAAGGGTGTGGGCCTTCCTACAAACAAAGGCAAGACTCAATCAAAGGCATTTGACAGCCTTAGTGTTGAGAAGCACTCTAAAACAAAAGACAACCAAAAGTCCCACTTTGCTTGCCATTACACCTTGGGCAAGTCACTTAATCCTGTTTACCTCAGTTTTCTCATTTGTAAAATGAGCTGGAGAAGGAAATGGCAAATGACTCCAGTATTTTTGCCAAGAAAACTCCAAATGGGATCATGAAGAGTTGAAAATGACTGAAACAAATGAACAATAACAATAATCATTAATATATACATTTTCTCTTGTAGCACAAATACAAGAATTTGTCCCTTCCTGTTCCTTCCTCCCCTCTTTTTTCCTTAAGTTATTTTTCTTCTCCCCTTTGATTGTGAAGTTCTAAGTTCATAGTTTGTTTTTTCTTTATTTTACCCAGTAATTCCTAGAAATAATCTGTCACCACATGTCATAATCATCGTTTAGCTCTTTAAAATTATTCAAAGTCATTTAACTTTCTTAAGTTTCTTTTGTCTATTGTAATCACCTTTCACAGTCTCTACCCAGTTCTTTTTTTTTTCATTCCCAGCAGAAATGCTTAAAAGTCATAAATTCTTTAAAATTTCCATTTTTCTCCGTACAATTGTGCTCCACTTTTTAGGTTAAGTTATTCTTAGTTTCATGCCCTTTTTTGAATTTTAATATGGCATATTTCAGTTTGCCTTTTCTTGTAGTTGATGTGTAATCAATTTACACATCAACTATTTATGACCTTGATCGGAATTCCATGCTAGGTGACCTCCTTCTTCTGAGCCACTTGCAGTATTATTTTTTCCTCTGACCTGGAAGCTCTGGATTTTGGCAATCATCTGGTCTCTTATGTCCAAACTTTCTCTATGGCAGTGACCCATGAATTCTCTTTGTCTCTCTGAATCCAATAATTGTCGACAACTTTCTTTTAATATGATACTTAAAATATGATATTCCGTAATTTTGTTTTTGTATGCTTTTCTAGGAGTTTCATAATTCTTAAATAAGCTCTCCATATCCTGTTTTGCCAGTTCTACTGTTTTGAATATTAACTTGTTCATATGTTCCTCCAGTTTTTCTGTCTACTAAATTAGTGTCTTTTCTCATTGTATCATTGACATTTTCTGTTCTTTTTCATCCATGCCATTGTCTACAGTAACAATTTTTAAGGATTCCTGGCTTCAGTTCTTGGCTATCCACTCCACCTTTTGTCTATTTCTTTACTTCTTTTATTATGGCTCCCAGTAGCCAATGTTTTCCTTATAACCATTCAATATTCAGGTGGGGTGGGGGATAGGACAATTAACAAAAATATTACTTTTTGGAGTTTTACCTGGAGCTTCTGTTACTCCATAGCATTTCTTCATTGTGTTATTAGTGATGGGGGTGGGGTAGTGTCAGGAGAGTCATTTCCTCGGTATGGTAGAAGCAGGATGTGTTTTATGTAGACTGGGTTGGGTATTTTTAAAGGGACAGGGGTGCTATCTTTGGGATTTTTGTGCCTGGGGAACTAAAGTTTTAATTATTAATTTGCCTTCCTTACTACCTGAGGAATAAAAGATCCAGATCATGGGAAAGCGGTACTCCAGAGGTTTTAGCAGTAATCCCATTTCCCAGGAGGTACTTTTCCAACCAATTGGTGCCAGTTGCTGTGGGGAATATGGAGGGAGAAGGCTATAGTATTTTAAATTGAGTTAAGAATTATATATTTTTAAACAGTATCACAAATAATGTTATTTTATTATAGGTTCTGACCTACAAATGGCTCACTGTATTCTAATCTCAACCTAGGCCTAGCCTTGAATCTTTCTGCTAAACTACTATGCTCCACCTACTTCTCTCTCCTCCTCACCCCACCTCCCCCCCCACACACACACATACCATGAGTACATAACTGGTGAACATCCCATTTTTGAGGGGCCTTAAGCACTAACAATTGCTATTGATGGGACTGTCCTCTAGAGGTACATGGTGAAGGCCCTTAGTGATTACTATCCATCTCATTTGAAGTTAAGTTTTGAGCTTTTTTTTTAACTCAAGGTGGTCTCAACACATGGCCAGGAGTAGGAGTTCTGGTAGCAATTAATGGTAGCAATTAAAACAACCAACTCATGGTAGTTGATGGAGCCATTTAGTGATTGTCCACTATACCCACCTTTAGTTTTAGGTTTGCTTTGCCTTAGTAGTAACTGATAAGGCCGCATCAGGGTCAGGCTGGAGTGGAGAAACAAGTAGACAACATAGAGTACAAATTTTTCTTTCAGAAAAATGTTTTTCTACAGAAATTAACTTTCAGTAATATTTTCTTTCTTCACTTTTAAATGTTATTCTTTAACTTTTTCTAGACAATTTCTTGCTGCATTTGAGAGAGCTAACTTTTTTTAAACCTTCAACTCTACCATTTTTCTGACTTTTGTATATACATTGTATGATAAATGAAAATAAAAGAGTAATAGTCAAGAGATGAGTCCTATGGTAAATAGTAACATTCAGGGAACACAATTATTAAGTATTTGCTAGGGCTCACAGAAGCCTACTCTAGGCCTTGAGGGAGGAAAGCTGAATATGTGGGGACACAGGACAAAAGAAATTGAACATGCATAATTTACTCACTCCAACATAACACAAGCATCACATGTATAAAGAGAGAAAACTCTCTAACTTATAGCCCCAGCTGTAAAACCCATTGATAGGTATTTCCTCTCAACCTTCTGTCAACACTGAAATTGACCCCTGAAGAGTCATGTGGCAAGTATGAGAGAACTCCTTCTAATTCTCTTTTATGAGCCTCTACCACCATGCTTCTTCCAAAGATTATCAGTTAAAAATCAATTTAATTGGTCAGCTTTAAGGCACTTTAGAAAAAGGTATTTATTAAGGGGTCAGAATAAGAAAATTTGGAAGAAAATATTCCCCCAAAAAAGTATATTGACACACCCACGAGTACATATAGAGTTCAGATGAGAATGAGTTTGAGCTTACAAAGTACACGTAACAATGGGGTAACTCACATTTCCAGGTTGCTGAACATCCTTTTCTTACCTTTTTGAGTATTCTTAAGAATTTCTCCTTAGATATAACGTAATCGATTAGCTCCTCGTAGTCCAATGAATCCATGTCCTGTTTGTCTTTGACTCCCAATGTAGTCAATGCCCTTAATAGTTCCAGGGATCCTGCTAGGACGCTAGGAAGTCTCCTAGACTTCTGGAGTTTGCCATATCCTCCTCTAACCAAGGCTTTGGTGGGGAGGAAACCAAGGCTAAAGCCAAAATGTTCTCCTTCCTCCCAAGAGACTTCTTAGAAATGTTGGCTATCATGCTTTCTCTTATTTCATTTTATCTAGGCTTCAAGGAAAGGGAATGGAAGATATAATACCTACTATATGCCAGGCACTGTTCTAAGCACTTTACAATTATTATCTCATTTTATCCTGTGAGCAAATCTGTGAGGCAGGTGCTATTATTAACGCCATGTTACAGTTGAGGAAACTGAGTCAAACAGAGGCTAGATAACTTGCCTAGAGACACACAGCTAGTAAGTTTCTGAAGATTGATTTGAACTCATGGCTTCATGACTCCAGGCCCAGGACTCCATCCACTCTTTCATTTAACTGCTTGAGGGTGAAGTGGAGGTGGGGCTTTGCCATGTACTCAAATTGTCATGTGACAATAACTTTGATATATTTTAAAAGTAGAATTTGTTTTTAGTTCTGTTTTCATGGTGTATTGGTACAAAATGGAAGTATTCATGTTTTTTGGTTCATTTCAGGAATACTCTTGTTTTATACTTCTTAGTGGCCAATGCCATCTGGACTAAAGCATTTCCATCAAGCAAGGCATTGATATTTCTGATTTGTTACAATGCATCTTGCCCTTGCTGTATTAGAATGTGAAGGAAAGCCACTTACTCTGCTGTCCTCTTAATCAAGACCATCATCGTGTTGGGCTTCAAGTAAAGCCAGGCTGCAAGCCTACATAGCTCTCTTTGTTAGATTCATAATAGTACTTTCATCACACTCTCTAGGATATTAGCTCAATCAATGATATTACTAGATCTCAATTGTTCAGCATTTCAGGATTCTAGATAGGGTTTAACACCTTCTCCAGAAGTTTCAGGGTATATGGAGCCCCCACTGTACATGACCCTGCATAGAATTTCCATGCTGTACCATTGCCACAACTTCTCCCTCCTATCTCCATGATCACTAATAGACTAGGCTTTGAGGGAAAAATGATGATGATGGTGATGGTGGTGGTAGAGGTGGTGATGATAAGGATGAGGATGTTGTCATCTCTGCCTATTCTAGTACATGAAGATTTTTTATTTCCTCAAATTCAATAGAGACTACTGAAGTGTGCAAGACAAGCTTCTTTTGTACTATGATTTCATCAGTGTAGGGAGTTTCTGATAAATAACTTTTTTCTATTAATGTAAATCAGTACCTTTTTCTCAATTTATGGTCTTACAGAGTTGCCTGGAGCAAGTGATAAGTGACTTGCTGAAAGTCATATAGCCAGTATGTGTTCAGAGGAAGGATCTAAACCTATGTTTTCCAGATCCTAAAATGAGTTCTGTAACCACTATGCAATGTTGCCTCTTAGTCATAAGCCTGTAATTCAATGTAATAATAATCATAACCATATAATTCACTGTAATAGTCTAAAACTAACTCTTTTGAAATCTAGCCTTTTGATTTTAACAAGGAGCAAAGTAAAATCTCAGCTTGATATTGAGACATTGGCATATCCAGATGGGTTCTCTGTGTGAAGGCAGTCTGAAATAAAATGAACAAAATAACTAAAGAAAGCTAAGTGGCAAACTCAAATTGGGAAAAACTATGCCAATGTCTATAAAGTCTGATGCATTTTTGGCCATTGGAAATGCATATCTTGAATTAAAGGGGGAAGGAGGGACAATGCAGTTTTTTTTCTGCTTCTTCTACACTTTGCAGGTCACAGGTAGAAAAAGCCACTAGAAAAAGAATAATTTCATGTTTCACTCATTTTTTTTAAATTTATTTTTGACATGTTTGGTTTTCAGCATTGATTTTCACAGGCGTTTGAATTACAAATTTTCTCCCCATTTCCTCCCC
>JAQQSZ010020628.1:0-10100 GCA_028646595.1 Phalanger gymnotis
GTTTTTCAGCGGGGTATGACTGCTTGTAGACTAAAGAGTTCTATGTTCCACGCTTGGGCGGATGCGCTGCCTCACCAGCACTCCTCCTTCCCCAAGAACCCCCTACCAGGACTGGGCTTAAATCTTCAGCAGGCTCTTCACTCCTGCTCTGATCAGCCACTTAATTCCTCCCAACAGGTGGGCCTGGGGCCAGAAGCAACTGCAGCTGTAGTTCTAAAGTTGCCCCACCTCCGCTGCCCCAGGGGCAGTGGCCGAACCGCAAACTCAGTCCTGCAGCTTTTCCCACTGACCTTCTCTGTTTTCTTTGCTGTTTGTGGGTTGTGAGGTCTGGTACATGCCACAGCTCAGTAATTCAGGATGCTAGGGCACTCTCAGCTCGGCTCGTGGTCTGGTCGGTCCGCGGTCTGTGCCACGCACGCTGGGCTCTTCTTGGCTCAGCTCTGCTCCCCTCAGCTGCGAGCTGGGAGCTCCGTGCGGGACAGACCTTACCCAGAGACCATCCAGGCTGTCCTGGGCTGGAGCCCTGCTTCATTCTGCCACTTTGTGGGTTCTGCAGCTCTAGAATTGGTTCAGAGCCATTTTTTATAGGTTTTTGGAGGGACTTGGTGGGGAGCTCACACCAGTCCCTGCTTTCCAGCCGCCATCTTGGCTCTGCCCTAAGGAGAGCTATTGTACTGGCTCTTTATCTCGCCTCCTTTTTTTCCTCTCCTTTTTTATTGAATTAACTGCCTTTGCAGTAATAGAAGATATTTAGAGACCATGTGCTTCTCTTTAGCAAGATGTGGGGCACCACCTAGAGATCTTGGATTCTGACTGCAACAACTCCAAAGCCACCTTGTCCCTCCCACAGTGGGGTGTGGCTACCTCTAATACTAGTAAGCCAGGGGAAAAGGAGTGAGATATGGTTATCCTTTTTGAGATTTCCTAACTGATCAATTAAGTGACCAATCAACCTTGGAACGCTGCAAGTGAGGCATGCTTGTCATACCTCAGCAGAGAGGTTGTGGATTGTGGGTGCAGAATGAAGCATACATTGTCAGACATGGCCAATATGTTGATTTGTTTTTTGTAACTGTTCTTATTTTTATGCAAGGAAGAGTTCTGTTGGGGTAAAAGGAAGAAGGGAGTCATTGTGAAGTGATGTTAACAAGATAAGGTAAGCCAATAAGCGGCTAGGGATTAGACCTATTATTTTATTAGTATAGGGAACTCCCAAATGAGGAAATTCCCTCTACCAATGAAGGTCAACATTTTCTCTTCAAATTATAGTCTTAGAGAATTAGTTGCTTAAAACACTTCGGATGTTAAGTGACTTGCCCAGGGTCACATGGCCAATATGTGTTAGCATCAGGACTCTTCCTGGCTCTACGGGCAGTTCTTGATCCACTTACTGCAGTACCTTCATTATACATATATATATGTATGTATACATGTTTGTATTGTATGTATGTATGCATACATAAGCACACATGTACATATATACATGTATGTGTACACACATGCATCTGCATACACAGATATGTATAGGCACCTCTCTAGAGAAGGTGCCAGTTTACATTAGCAGAGAAAGTTCCCCATGAAATCACAAACCAGATCAACAGTAACAATACATGTCCCCTAATATAAATCAAGTAAAGGGCTCCATTTCAAATAACATTCTTTCCAGTTGCATGAAGAGGTCTTCAATTTTCCTTCATTGCAACTTCATTATGCCTGAACAAAACAATTATAGGGCTATCACTTCATTTATTTAGACTAAATTTTGTTGGGGTAGGGAGTGGTCTTTAGATGCAGCTCATCAGTGAAATCTAGAGTTTTCTGAAATTAGGGCAAGACTATTTGTCTCCTGTAGGTGGACATTTGGAGAAACCTCAATGGAATAGGCAGCTTGAATGGCTCTGAAGACTTGTTTTCCGCACTTCTCTCTTTGTCAGTTTTCTTTTTTGGCTCTTCACTTGTTCACCCAGCAAAGTGTGTTTAAATTTTATGAAAAATAATCCCTTATCCTCCTCCCCTTCCCCGTGGGTCTGTCAAGAAGAAAATGGGTGGGCCATACTGAAAAACTCCCATTGTTTAGAGTCACCCAGTGACCTTACTGAAATTATGTGAAGATAGTGTTCGGTCATACAGTTGAAAACTTATACGGAGCTGAAGTTAGAAAACGTGCCTACATTAACTTCTCCGTCAAGGGGCTGGGGACTACAGTCTGATAATCAATCACCATTTAAGTTGACACTTGTTGCCTCGAAGCACTCCGAAAGAAACTCCTCTTTCTATTCAGCGTCAATATTTGTAAATTTCTCAGCTGAATCAATGATAACTTTAATTTCATTTCATGAATTCCTTTTCTGATCTGCACTGGAGCAGCTAAGGCATGTAAAATTTCTACCAAAATGCATTCTCTACATACCCTTACAAGGAATGTGCCAATTTGTGTGTTCGCCTCACTTTTTTTCTGAGAGTTTACCATTTTTTAATTAACACTAGAAAATTTTCAACCTTTCTGAGCAACTAGACCCAGTAGCTGAAAGATTCCTGCCATCCAGAAGGATGTTTGTTTGTATGCCCCATTACTGGAGAACAAGCCCAAGCCGCGTATTTATTCATTCCCAGATGACTCATGCACCAGCAGAAACACTTTAGCAATGTTCCTTCCCGCCACAGTACTTGATCAATGCTAAGTGGTGGGAACAGAGTGAGAAGATTTATATCATGTGTTCACTATATTTCCCAAAGAACAAGGATGGTGCAGGAATGTGAGAATTCAGACCAGAATGATTTCTTTTTTAAGAAGAGCTTTTGCACATTTCAAGTACCAACAAGGGCGGATCTTCTATTAAGGATATTTTTTTCCGGTCCAGGTTCAGGCATTGTTGGTGCTGTGTAAATTCCTGTTAGATGAAAGGGAAAGGTTTTCATTTCTTGGTAGTGTTTGGGAGGCCCTAGTAGAAGATTTACAGGAGGGAGGGGGCAATTTTAATCCTGCAAGAGGCCCTTGAAGCCCCTTAGAGCATTGGTGGCTCTGGGTGGTCCTTCTGAATCTTTTGTGGCCATTAGGGTCCCTTGAAACTTTTTGCAGTCAATGCAGTTCTCGGAAAACCTACAAGGCTCAGGGAGAAGACTATTGGAATATTTAACAAGTTCTTGATATATCCTAGGGTTATATTTAAACTGCCATCATGCTCAAATTCCCTGAGCTCCCTGAACTCCCAACCTGTCAGAAGTAGAGAGCCTACTTTTAAGCACATTCTGTGTCAGACACTTGGTTAAAGGAAGGCAGAACTGGTAATCCAAGCAACTGGAAAGTATGTCTAGCAATGGCAGCTGCCACTAAGGAGGACTGCTAAGAGTCAGCTCCAAAGACTGCATTGGATTTGGAAAATGACAAAAAGATTCTGATTCATTGAAGTAGGGCAGGGGGCTATACTATGGATGTTGATTAGAAGAGGCAGCATGGACAGAGTTGGCCTCAGTTGGGAAGACTTGGGTTTAAGCCCAACCATACTGGCTATGTGACGCAGCGTCCTTTACATGCTCTGTGTGCTCCACCCAAGACATCTTTTTGCTAGTTATATTGCTGCAGCACCCTAGATCTTTGGACCCTAGATCTTTGGAACCTAGATTCCTAGAGACCAAGCCCTGGGGAATTTAATACATTCAACATTGGAATGCCTACTGTTGGGTTGAGCTGTCTTGAGTTAAGAAAGAAAATTCACCATCTCTCATGCTTCACAATTTATACATCCACCGGGCCATCTTTTTTGCATCTGTTCTGCTTCTGCATGAAAACCTCCTACCACCTCTTCCTCTGCAAAGAATAATCAAAACTACCATTGCTCTTGGGGAAAGCATGTTATTCAGCTACCTATGGGCCCACTCACTATTCCTGTGACTTCCCAGACCAAAACACCCTTCCTTGACCGCCATTCCTCTCACATATGTTGTCTTCCCTTATTAAAAAGCAAATTTCTTGTAGGCAGAGGCCGTCTTGCTTTTGTATTTGTATTTTCACTGCTTAGCACTAAATGCTTAATTGATGCTTTTCATTCATTCATTTATTCATTCATTCATTCGACTTCAAGGCTGGCATTTTCTCTATTACCCCATTGCTGCCCCTGTACTGTGAGATATATCAATTCAAACTTACTATTACCCAGTTTACCAGTTCCAAGTAATTATTTGTATAATGTATTTTGAGAAAAATATTCAGATAGAATGACAATTTCCATTTGGAAACTAATATTAATAAAGAATTCTATAGGAGAGTAATGATGAATTACTTCCATCAGAGAAATCTCATATAGTAGGTATTAGGGAATATATTAAGAATAACCCACACTAGACCTCATCCTATTGACCATTGCTTTATTAACACCTCCCTACCTTCCTTACCAATTTCTTTCACTGTTAAGGGAAGATATAAAGGAAATGTTTATCATAAGAACATATGATTATAGATTCAGAGCTAGAAGGGACAGGCCTTAGAGATTATTAGTCAACTCTCTTATTTTACAGATGAGTCACTTCCGCAGAAGTGAAGTGATTTGACAGGGGTCAGAAAGTTGCTAACTGCCTAAGGACAAATTTGAACTCCGGTCTTCATGACTCCAAAACTAGTAATCTATTATGTCTTCTATTTCATAAGTATGAATTATGTTCATGCTTTTGTGACTCTGTCCCCTGTTGAGAAATAGAGCATAAGAGGTTAGTCAGTCAACATATATGTATTTTTAAAAAGATTTTTTTATCAATATCTTTTGTTTTTACATTGCCTAGATTTGTCCGTGTATGCTTTCCACTCCCCCTCCCAGAGAGCCATCTCTTATAATAAAGAATTTTAAAAAAGAAACTGAAGAGAAAAATTCAGCACTACTGATAAATACATCCAAAGAATTGCCATGCTTCACCATCAGTGGACTTTGATCCTTCTCTTCTCACCACCATGCCACCTTTGCAAAGAAGTGTGTACATGTGTGGGTGAATTATTGTACCATAGCTCTCCTTTGAGACCAAGTTTATCCTTTATAATTTCACAACATTAATTTTTTATTGTTTTGTAGTGGTTGTTCATTTGTTGCCATTGTTATGGTCATTCCTGGCTCTACTCATTTTATTTTGCATCAGTCGATGTAAGTCTTTCCATGATTTTCTGTATTCATCATATTCATCATTTCTTACAGCACAGTAATATTCTATGACATTGATGTACTATAATTTGTTTAATAAGTCCCCAGTCAAGAGACATCTCCTTTGTTTCTAATTTTTTTTTCTACCGTGAATGTTACTAATTCTCTGGTGAAAATGGAGTCTGTCCCCCCACCCCCCATTTTTTTTGGCCTTTGGTCTCCTTGGGGCATATGCCTAGCAATGAAATTCCTGGTTCAAATATTTTAGCCACTTTTTTTTATAATTTTAAATCACTTTCCAGAATGGTCATACTAATTTATAGCTCCATCAATGATGCAATAGTATGCCTGTCTTTCTGCAACTTCTCCAAAATAGACTATTGCCATGTTTTGTCACCTTTGCTAATTTCCTAGGTAGAAATTCAAAGAGCATTTATTAAGTACCTAGTCTATCCAGGTATTGTGTTAGGTACTGAAGTTGTACCTGGCTTCACAGAATATATGTTCTGGGATCGAATTAGATTTCTAAGATTTTGATGGGAACAGTTTCTTTCAGGGACAACTTTTGCCTTTACCCCTGGTAACTAGATGACCTGGATCCAAATACTAACTCCACCACTTGTTATTTGTCTGACCTTGGACAATCAGTCTCCAGTGCCTCAGTTTCCTCATCTGTAAAAATAAGGAGTTTGGACTAGATAACCTTTAATACCCTTTTTAGTTTTAAAACTATGATCCTATGATCTTTAGCTTGCTTTTAGGCTCTCCAACACTCAAATCATAACCTCTACACAAAACTCAGGAAAGTTTTTAAAAAAATCATTTGGGCAGCAGTTTTTAAAGGTCATAGCTTATGATTGGCTAACCAACATAAAATAATGTAATAGCATTTTCTGATGTCACCACTATAAGCAATTAAACATGTTAGCATTATTACAGAAAGACTTGTACTGGCCTAGAGCTTCCTGATGAGAGATGGAGAAATACTCCTTCAGACGATATGAAGGAAAGCAATGTCTGGTATCATTTTAACATGAAACGAGTCAATAGCTCCTGAAAAGAGGTACATTACTGAGAATCAGCAAAAGGGGGAACAGTATAGAGTGGAGCATAGAAGAGGATTAATGCAGAAACAAAATGTCAGGTAAACCTCTTAAATATCTAGTCCTAATCTCTCCTTTTTCCATTGGTTCCTTTGCTGCATTCAAACTGTCTCGTTGATGTCTCTATCTATATGTCTTGTGAGTATCTCATACTTAACATACCAAAAACTTAACTGGTTATTTTTATCTCCTAGCCTTTCTCCCACTTTCCCAATATCCCAATTTCTGTTCATGGCAGCATCATCATCCTCCCTATCACCTGGATTCATTTCCTCCTCCTCTTTTACTTCACCACATCCAGTTCCCAAGTTTCATGGCATTTCCCTCCAAAACAACTTCAATATCTGCCTCCCCTTTTTATTGAAATGAATACCACCTTCATTCGCATTTAGGAGTTACCCCACGGAGCACGTGCTCTGGCCTCGTGGGAATGAGCATCTACTTTGTCCTTCTGATCTTCCTAAAGAGCATGTCTGACTACTCTCTTCTCTTATTCAACAATCCCTTAGTTGTTGGTGTGCTCCACTTCCTGCCCCCACTCTTGTGGTTTTCTTTCTTTACTTTTTTTTTAAATAATGAAACATCTGTTTTCTCATCTGTGAATTTTTAAAATATAGAATGTCAGCTTTTCGATGGCAAGCACTGTTTCATTTTTTGTCTTTGTACCTGCATGGGGTGGCACAGTTCCTGGCTCATGGCAAGTGCTGAATAAATGCTTATTGAACTGAATTGCGTTGAATCATGATGATCTATTTCACTCTTCTCATGTTCAGAAAAAATGCTGTTATATCTCTTCTCAGGGGGAGTTGCTATTTTTGGGCTATTTCCCAGCAGGTGCTCAAATGTAAAACCATTGCAGATTAACCGATGATTGTTGCAAAAAACAAAACTTACCTTCAGAAGTAATGTCATTTCTTGCCTTAAGCCTGAATAGAAATGTGATGGGGCAGCTAGTTGGCTATTGAAATGTCATTTTTTATTATTATAGCACTTTCTGTGCACCAAACATTCAAATACCTGATGAAATTTTAAGTTTATATAGCAGGAGTGAACAGAGTAACATCTAATTTACTAGACTGGGGCGCCTTGTGTGGCCTTGGGCATGTGCTCCAGTCCCTTGCTGGGGGCTGGCGCCTTGTTGGGAGAACATGGTAATCTCCTATGACTGATTTCTGGTAAATATAACTGTGTCCCTATTCTTGTTGAAAGATACTTTCCCCTTCCCTTCTGACCCTCCCCTTGCCAGCCAACTTGGTGGTCTACCAGTGCTATAGAAGTGACTCCATCCATTCTCTTTTGGGTCCTTTCTCTTTGGGCAGGGGAGATTCTCCCCCCTCCTTTTTTTGCCCTTGGACCTCAAGCCAGTGGGATTGTAAGCCACCACCCCCCATCCACCTTACTCAGTAGCATTATCGACTGGCAGGAGGAACATACACTTGCCTAGGTGGGTCTGAAGTTGGAACTCAAGTAACTGGCTCCTTTTTGTCATCTTTCTGTATCCTTCCCTGAGTACAGGTTGGTGACTAAAGATTCTGAGATATGAATGTTACCATCCTTAGAGGTTACGTCATGAAACTGAATTCCTGAGCTCCTGAGTCAGGTACCAGCTGCCCAGCATGAAGATTTCCTTAATAGTATGTTTCTCAGAGGAGAACGGCTCCACTTCTAGGATCATTCTGCCTCCAAAGGACTAAAAACAGCCTTTCTCTGGGCTGCTCAGGAGACCTTGACCTTGTGAGGTCAGACAAGGCAAGTAGGAGATGAATTTAAATTCTGTTCAACAGAATAGAATTGGAATGAACAGCATAACAGAATTACCACAAAACTGCCTTCTTAACCTTCTGTAAAGAGTATAATCAACACACTGAATGTTTTGTATTTCCTGTATTTGTTTGTTTTAGTGTTTTGCATTTTAATTACTTTCTGTGGTAGAAGAACTAAATAAACTAAATAAACCACTGTCCTATGCTTGATACCTATGCCATTGTACTTTTGCTAGAATGGACACTAGACCTGAGTTGAGAGAGAGCCATAAAGAGAGACAGAGACATAGAAATAAAGGCACAGAGACAGAGACAGAGAGACAGAGTAGATAGTGACAGAGACAGAAACACAGAGGCAAAAACAGATAGATAGATAGAGATAGAGAAAGACAGAGACTCACCTGATCGACATATCCTTTAGGGTCAGGACCTCCAGAATATAACCCAGCTTTGTGTAAGGATAAAGCCCCTTGTTGGGGAATCTTGGATAAAAGGTAACACTTATATAGTGTTTTATGATTCATTTTCACATATGTCATGTCATTTGTTCCTCATAATTCTCTCCCTCCTTGTCTGGTATGTTCTCCCTCCTAATAAGACCCCCAAAATCTGGCCCCTTCCTACCTTTCTAGTCTTTTGATTATCTCCAATTTATCTGTGTAACGCTTGTCTGCATATTGTTGTTTTTTTTAAATTTTATCATTTTTATTTAATATTTTAGTTTTCAACACCGATTTCCACAAGATTTTGAGTTACAAATTTTCTCCCCATTTGTACCCTCCCCCCCCATTCCAAGGTAGCATATATTCTGCTTTCCTCATTCCCCAGTCAGCCCACCCTTCTGTCACCCCACTCAGCCCCATCCCCATTCCCCTTATTTTCTTGTAGGGCAGGATAGATTTCTATGCCCTATTCCCTCTATGTTTTGTTTCCCAAATGCATGCAAAACCAACTTTTTTTTTGAGCATCTGCTTTTAAAACTTTGAGTTCCAAATTGTCTCCCCTCTTCCCTTTCCACCCACCCTCCCTAGGAAGGCAAGCAATCCAACATATGTCACACATGTATCATTATGTAAAACACTTCCACAATGCTCATGTTGTGAAAGGCTAACTACATTTCCTTCCATCCTATCCTGTCTCCTTTTATTGAATTTTCTCCCTTGACTCTGTCCCTTTTCAAAAGTGTTTGCTTTTGATTGCCTCTTTTCCCATCTGCCCTCCCTTCTATCATCCCCCCTTTCTTATACCCTTCCCCTTACTTTCCTGTGGAGTAAGATACCCAATTGAGTGTGTATGTTATTCCCTCCTCAAGTCAAATCTGATGAGAGCAAGATTCACTCATTCCCCCTCACCTGCTCCCTCTTCCCTTCCTACACAACTGTTTTTTCTTGCCGCTTTCATGGGAGATAATTTTCCCCATTCTATCTCTCCCTTTCTCCCTCTCTCAGTATATTCCTCTCTCACCCCTTAATTTAATTTAATTTTTTTTAGATATCATCCCTTCGTATTCAACTCACTCTGTGCCCTCTGTCTATGTATATGTATATTCCCTTCAACTACCCTAATACTGAGAAAGGTCTGGTGAATTACACACATCATCTTTCCATGTAGGAATGTAAACAAAATGGTTCTACTTTAGTAAGTCCTGTATGAATTTGAAAGTCAAATTTTCTCTTCAGCTCTGGTCTTTTTATTGAGAAAGCTTGAAAGTCCTCCATCTTATTAAAAATCCATATTTTGCCTTGGAGCATTATACTCAGTTTTGCTGGGTAGGTGATTCTTGGTTTTAATCCTAGCTCCTTTGACTTCCAGAATATCGTATTCCAAGCCCTTTGATCCCTTAATGTAGAAACTGCTAGATCTTGTGTTATTCTGATTGTGTTTCCACAATACTCAAATTGTTTCTTTCTGGCTGCTTGCAGTATTTTCTCCTTGATCTGGAAGCTCTGGAATTTGGCAATAAGAGTTTTCTTTTTGGGATCTTTTTCAAGAGGCAATTGGTGGATTCTTTCAATTTCTATTTTACCCTCTGGTTCTAGAATATCAGGGCAGTTCTCCTTGATAATTTCTTGAAAGATGATGTCTAGGCTCTTTTTTTTTGATCATGG
>JAQQSZ010020629.1:0-10100 GCA_028646595.1 Phalanger gymnotis
TTTTTTTTTGGTATTTTTTGGGGGTCTCCTTTAGCAAGTCATTGACTTGTCTTTCATGGTTTTCTTGTATCTTTCTCATTTCTCTTCCCAGTTTTTCCTCTACTTCTCTAACTTGCTTTTCCAAATCCTTTTTGATCTCTTTCATGGCCTGAGATCAGTTCATGTTTTTCTTGGAGGCTTTTGATGTAGGCTGTTTGACTTAGTTGACTTCTTCTGGCTGTATGTTTTGGTCTTCTTTGTTGCCAAAGAAAGATTCCAAAGTCTGAGACTGAATCTGAGTCCATTTTCACTGCCTGGTCATGTTCCCAGACAACTTACTTGACCCTTGAGTTTTTTGTCAGGGTATGACTGCTTGAAGAGTACTTTGTTCCAAGCTTGAGGGTATGTGCTGTTGTTTCCAGAGCTATTTCTATATAGCCAGCTCTGCCACACCAGCACTTCTTCTTCCCCAAGAACTGCCAACCCAGACTTGACTCAGATCTTAAGCGGGCTCTGCACTCCTGCTCTGATTTGCCACTTAATTCCTCCCACCAGGTGGGCCTGGGGCCAGAAGCAACTGAAGCTGTAGCTCTGTAGCTGCACCACCTCTGCTGCCTCCATGGTAGTGGCCAAACCGTGGACTCCTTTCACTCCCTGCAGTTTTTCCCACTAACCTGCTTTGTTGTCTCTGGTGTTTGTGGGTTGAGAAGTCTGGTAACTGCCACATTTCACTGATTCAGGGCGCTAAGGCTTGTGCCACCCAGCTCCCAGTCTGGTTGGTCCTTCTGCCACCTATGTTGGGCTCCACTCCCCTCTGCTCCCAGCTCTGTGCACTATAGACTTCAGCCAGCAACCATTCAGGCTGTCCTGGGCTGGAGTCCTGCTTCCCTCTGCTATTTCATGGGTTCTTCATGTCTTCTCTGTTGTCTTTGGTGTTTGTGGGTTGAAAAGTCTGGTAACTGCCACAGCTCACTGATTCAGGTGCTAGGGCCTTTTCTGCCCGGCTCTTGGTCTGGTTGGTCCTGCCACGATCCACTCTGGGCTCCGCTCCCAGCTCCGTGTGTGATAGACCTCACCCAGCAACTATCCAGGCTGTCCTGGGCTGGAGCCCTGCTTCCCTATGCTATTTTGTGGGTTCTGCAGTTCTAGAATTTGTTCAGAGCCATTTTTTATAGGTTTTTGGAGGGACTTGGTGGGGAGCTCACACAAGTCCCTGCTTTCCAGCCACCATCTTGGCTCCACTCCCACCTTGTAAGTTTTCTTTTGTTCTCTGCTGTGCAGTTTTTACTTTGTTCATTTTCCCCTCTCCCCCAAGCTATAATTAAATCAGAATGTATTTCCATATAGATATAGATATATACATACGTATATATACATATATATACATACACATATATACATACACACATATATACATATATACACATATATACATACAGACAGACAGACATATAGTTAGATAGATAGATAGATAGATAGATAGATAGATAGATAGATAGATAGATAGATAGATAGATATTATGTACTTTCCCTAACAAATCCTACTCTTGATCTTTGTTTTTATGTTTGTGCTTATCTCTTGTTTCCTATCTATCCTGACTCCTCTACTTTACTTCTACCTTACCCTATAACTTAGACTACCCCCCTCCAAGAATCCCTCCCCTATCTTCCCATTCTCATTGATCTAAACGCCCTTCTATACCCTCCTTTGACCTATTCCCCCACCCTCTCCTCCTCCTTATCCTCTCCCACTTCCCTATCCCCTTTCTATTTTATTTCTCCTGAATTTAGAAGACTTTCCAGGTCAGTGGAAAGTGAAAAAGTCATATATCTTCTAGATACATATGCATTGTTCCCTCTTTAATTAACATATAGATATATACATACACATATATAAATAACACACACACATATATATGTATGTATATGTATATACACATATACATACATATACATGCACATAAGATGGAATGCATTGCTCCTTCTTAAACCCATTCCCAATAAAAGTAGGTTTCCAGAACTACCAACCCTCCTCCCCCATCTAAATATTCTGTGTTAGTTCTTCTTCTTGTACCTCCCTTGCATAAAATAATTACTCTTTTTAGCTCTTCCTAAATGGTTTTACTTTTTAAAGTCATGTCATACTCAGGTCTGCCCCAATCTTTCTTACAAACTACCAAATTACTAATGACAATCTTAGATATACATTTTACATTTTACATACATATAAGTTAAATAGTCTATCCTTATTAAATCCCTTGTAATCAATCTCTGGTGTATACCTTATGTTTTTCTTAGCTCTATGCTGGTTCCCTCTTGATGCTGCAAATATGAGTCTAGTGTTCCTTATCAGTCGAGGTTTCCTTGATCTTCCCCAGCTCAAATGCCCAATTCCCTTCATTGTCCCAGGGGTAAAAGTTCCGGTGGCTGGAACCAAGGAAGCCTCCCTACCCAGCTAACCCCCAGCCTTGCCCCTTGTTTAAGCAGGCACTTATCTGGAGGTATTTGCTCTTCACAGGGAACAAAATTCATCTTGAGATCTTTCTTCTGATCTTTTGGGACTGTTCCAGAAGAATCCCTGTTGTGCCCCTACTATTTATTTTTACTCATACTTTGTTCACCTTGAGGTGCTTTTTTATCTCTTTTGTGGGAGGAAGTCTTGAGAGCTTGGAAGATTCTGACTTACTCCAGCCCATGCACCATGTTGTTGCACTAGCAAAGAAAATAAGAAATCCATGTTAATTTTAAGTTCTATTCAATAGCCAGGTAGCAAAATCAATAGATATTCTTTCCAAATAGTACATGGCAAAGTCCATTAAGTAAAAATATTTGCTTTAAAGTCAGAAAGCATTAAAATGGTACAGGTGACAGATAATGACCCACAAGGATTTCCAACTTTCAAGTTTTTTATTCACAAACAAAATTGGTAGAGTCAAAGATGTGTTTTGTGATAGAAATTCAGTGTTTCCAAGCTAGAAAAATTTAATATTTCAAAAGAAAATTGCTAAAAATATTCATTACAAAATCAACTATGTATATAGTTCAACTTAATTTCAGCAAAAAGCATCAGACCAAAGCAGTCTCATTAGACCTCAAATTTTGCTTTGGAGTAAGCTATAATCAATGCTGATTCCTCTTCAAACTAATTATCCCTGCTGGTTTTGATTCAACAAACTCAAATTTATTTAACAAATGTTTATTAAGCAGATGCTATGTATGGAGCAATTCACTAAATTACATACTATATTGGAATTGAGAGTATTTTAATCTTCTCCACAGAGTTCAAATTCGAATATGTGTGTCCTTTCATATATTTGCCGCAGATAGATTCATTCTCAGGTTTCCATCTCCCACTTAAGAATAACACTCTGTCCCTTCCACCATAGAAGTCTTCGATGGAACCATATGCCACCACTGACTTTTGATGTCCCACTTTCTTTCTTCATTTCAGTCCATCCTCTTGCCTCCTCATTTATTATTTGTTAGGACCTCTTCTTAGTGAGAGACTGTAGTAGTTATTTTCCTTTAATTTTTAATTCGATTATATTTTATTTTCAAGTCTTTATTCTCTTCCTCTCATTCCTCCCATTTCTTCTCTTCATACCATTGAGTAATCAAGAAAAACCAAAAGACATTACAAACATGTTTAGTTAAGCAAAATAAATTTGAAAATAGTCATATCCTCCCTTAAAAAAATGCTCTAATCTTCACTCTGTCCTTCACTCCATCTAGTGATGGGAAGCATGTTTCATCATGAGTCCTCTGGAATTCTTGTTGGTTATTGTGTTGATCAGGGTTCCTAAATCTTTCACAGTTATTTATTTCTTTTAAACTATATTCTTCATCATTTATTACAGTACAATCATATCCCATAAAATTCCCTTATCACAATTTGTTCAGTCATGACCTAATTCATGGGAACTACTCCCTCAGTTTCCAATTCTTTCCCACCACAAAAAGAGCGGCTATAAATATTTTTTACACATAAATGGTTTTCCTCTTTATCTAATTTCTTTAAGGTATATTCCTAGTAAAACTTCAGAATGGCTGAGGGAGTTAAAAGTTCATTGGTGTACATATTTTCCCCCAGGCCCCTCCAGCATTTGGCATTTTTTAAAATCAACTTTGCCATTCCAATGATTGTGAAGTTGTAACTCAAAGTAATTTTAATTTGTATTTCTCTAATTATCAGCAATTTAGAACAGTTTATATAAATTTGATGGCCTCTATTTCTTCCTCTAAAATATTATATATTCATATCTTTTGGCCATTTATCAATTGGGGATTGACATTCATTTTAACTAAATTCCTATGTGTCTTAGAAATGTCTTTTTTCAAAGAAACTTAGCTACAATGATTTTTCCCAGTTTCCTTCTCTTCTAATTTTAGATGAATTAGTATTTCTTATTCACAAATTTTAATTTTTTTGTAATAAAAAATTTTCCATTTTATCCACTTTGTACCTTTCTATCTCATATTTGGTCATGATGTTTCTCTTATCCTTGGATCTGACAGGTAATTTCTTCCATGTTCCTCTAATTTTCCTTATGATTCTTCTTTATATCTCCATCTCTACAACATCTACTCATCTTTACAACTCCACTTGGAGTTTGTGTTAGTATATGATGATATTGGTCTGTGCCTACTTTCTGCCATCCTGCTTTCCAGTTTTCCCTATACTTTTTGTCAAATAGTAAGTTCTTGTTCTAATAGCTAGAATTATAGAGTTAACAAAAGCTAACCTACTGTGTTCATTTGTTTGATGTATGACTATTCTGTTCCACTGATCAACTTTTCTATTTCTTACCCAGTACCAAATTAATTTGATCATTATTGCTTTGTAGTACAATTTGATATCTGGTACTATTAGGCTCCCTTCCTTTCCATTTTCAAAAATTATTTGTTTTGATGTTCTTATCCTTTTCTTCCTCCAGATGACTTCTTTTATTATTTTTCCAGCGCTATAAAGAAATCCTTTGTTAATCTGATTGTTATGGCACTGAAAAACTAAATTAACTTAAGTAGTATTATCATTTTTAGTATATTAAGTTGATCTATCCATAAGCAGTTAATATTTCTCCAGTTATTAAGATCTATATTGTATAATGAGTACTTTATAATTGCATTCATGCAGTTCCTTTGTGCATTGGCAGACAGACTTCGAAATATGTTATACAGTCCATAATTATTTTAAATGGAATTTCTCTTTTTATCTCTTACTGCTAGATTTTATTAGCAATCCTGTATATAGAAATACTGATGGTTTGTGTGACTTTATTTTATATACTGAAACTTGGATGAAATTGTTCATTGTTTCAATATCTTAATACTATCTGCAAAAAGTGACTGTTTTGTTTCTTCTTTTTCTATACTTACTCTTTTTATTTATTTTCTTATCATTGCTGTAACTAGCATCTCTAGCACTCTGTTAAATACTTTTGCTGCTGTTGTTGCTAATAGTGATAATGAACATCCTTATTTTATCTCTGATCCTATTTGAGAGACTTCTGGTTTATAAACATTACAAATAATGCTTGCTCTTGGTTTTAGTTAGATCTTACCTATCATTTTAAGGAAAGATCTATTTTATTCCTATGTTATGGGTGTTGTATCTTTCAAAAAGCTTTTTACTCATATATTAATATAATCAAAGGGTTTCTGTTATGTTATTAATATAATCAATTATATTTAAAGTTTTTTAGTAGTTATCACCTATGCATTGCTAGCATAAATCCGTCCTGATCATAATATATAGTCATTGTGATATGTTGCTGTAATATTCTTAATAATCCTTTTTATGACTTTTTGCATCAGTATTCATTACAGATATTGGTTTATAATTACTATTCTCTGTCCTGACTCCCCTAGCTTTAGTATCAAGGTACTATTTGATTAATTGAAAGAATTTCATAATACCTTTCTTTTTCTAAATTAGTCCCCTATGATCACTTACTTGTTCATGTTGAACTTTTTATGTTTCTCTTGACTCATATTGATGTGTCAAAGTCTTAATATAGCTCTGGTCTTTTCATCAGGAATTCTTGGAAGTCCTTTATTTCATTAAAGGTACACACCACCACTCCCCCATAAGATTGCATTCGGTTTTGCTGGATAAGTGATTCTTGGTGGTAAACCTACATCTTTCCTGGAATTTCATATGTAAAGCCTTCCTCTTCTCTGTAATTATGGCTGTAAATTATGTGTGATCCTGACTGTGACTCCTCAGTACTTGATTTCTTTCTTTATGGCTTCTTGAAATTACTTTTTTGTCCTTGGAGCTTTGGATTTTGACTATAATATTCCTTGGAATTTTCATTTGGGGGTATTTTTCAAGAGATGACAGATAATTCTTTTTATTTCAACTAAGCCTTTAGTTCTCTTTTTTAAAATTATTTGTATCTATTTTATTAAATATTTCTCAATTATATGTAAAAATTTAACAATCTTTTTTAAATTTATGAGCTCCAAATTATCTCCCTCCCACAAACCCCTGCCCTCTCCTTGAGAAGACATGCAACTAAATTTTTATTATACACGTCAGGCAAAATATATTCCCATATTAGCCATGCAGCAAAAGAAAACACCAAAAAAGATTTTTTTTAAATATTCTTCAATCTGATTCAGAGTTCATCAGTACTTTCTCTCTCTCTCTCTCTCTCTCTCTCTCTCTCTCTCTCTCTCTCTCACACACACACACACACACACACACACACACACACACACATGTTTTTTGCCATGTGTCTGTGTCTTTTGGAATTGTCTTGGATCATTTTCTTGATCATCCTTACAATATTGCTGTTACTTTACACAATGTTCTTTGGGTTCTGATTGCTTCACTTTGCAGAAATTGATATGTCTTTCCAGGTTTTTCTGAAACCATGCTGTTCATTATTTCTTATAGTACTATAGCATTCCATAACAACTATATCAATTTGTTTTGTTATTCCCCATTAAATAGGCATCACTTTAATTTCTAATTCTTTGCCATCACAAGAAGAATACTTATAAATATTTTTGTAGATATAGGTTCATTCTCCTTTTAAAATCTCTTTATGATACAGCCCTATTAGTGGTATTGCTGGGTCAAAGGGCATTGAAAGTTTGATGGCTCTTTGGGTGTAATTCAAAATTGTTCTCCAGAATGGTTGGACTAGTTCACAACTCTACCAACAGTGCATTGGTGTCCTAATTTTTCCACGTTCCCTCCAGCATTTGCCATTTTCCTTTTCTAATCATGTTAGCCAATCTGGTAGGTGTAAGGTGATATACCAGACTTTTTTTAAACTTGTATTTATCTAATCAGTAGTGATTTGGATCATTTTTTGCATGTGACTATTGATAGTTTTGGTTTCTTCTTCTTTACCCATTTTTCGAATAGTTTATATAGCATTATGATTAATAGTTCCTTAAATATTTGGTAGAATTGATTTGTAAATCCATTTGATTAATTGAAATGATTTTTTTTCTTAGGGAGCTCATTGGTGGTTTGTTCAATTATTTTTCTAAGATGGGGTTAAGTATTCTATTTCCTCTTCTACTAATCTGAGCTATTTATACTTTTGTAAATATTCTTTCATTTCACTAGTACTGTCAGTTTTAATGGCACATAAGTTGGCAAAATAACTCCTAATAATTTCTTTAATTTCATCTTCATTGTTGGTGTGTTAACATTTTTTAAATTTGATACTAGTAATTTAGTATCTTTTTTAATCAAATTAACTAATTTTTTATCTACCTCATTGTGGCTTTTTTATAAAACCAGCTTCTAGTTTTATTAGTTCAATTGGTTTTTTTCTTTTAATTTTATTCATCTCTACTTTTATTTTCAGTGTTTCTAATTTGGTTTTTAATTGGAGATTTTTTTATTTTTTTTAGTTGTATGTACAATTCATTGGTCTTAACCTTCTCTATTTTATTAATGTTAGTGTTTAAAGATATAAATTTTTCCCTAAATCCTGCTTGAACTACAGCCCACAAATTTTTGTATGTTTTCATTTTCGTCACTCTCTTTAGTGAAATTATTGATTGTTTCTATGATTTGTTCTTTGACCCACTCATTCTTTAGGATTAGATTAGATTTCCATTAGCTTTTAATCTATGGCTCCATGGCCCTTTATTAAATGCAATTTTATTTCATTATGGTCTAAAAATGGTACATTTAATATTTCTGCTTTTCTGGATTTGATTGCGAGGCATCTTCTTTTATTACATGGCCAACATTTGAGAAGGTGCTATGTACAATGGAGAAAAAGGAATACTACTCTCCATTTCCATTTAGTTTTCTACAGAAGTCTATCATATTTTACTTTTCTAAGATTTTTTTTTTGTCTCCTTGACCTCTTTCTTATTTATTTTATGGTTAAATTTATCTAGATGTGAGAGGAAAGTTGAGGTCTCTTACTATTATAGTTTTACCATCTATTCCTTTCTATAATTCATTTAACTTTTCATGTAAGAACATATTTCGATATTATTTCATTGCCTCTGGGTCCTTTTAGCAACATGTACTTTCCATGCTTATCCTATTGATTGGGTCTATTTTTGCTTTTGCTTTGTCTGAGATCATGATTGCTACCCCTGCCTATTTTACTTCTGCTGAAGCATAATAGATTCTGCTCCATCCTTTATTTTAACCCTTGTGTATCTCTCTGTTTCAAGTGTGTTTCTTCTAAACAACATATTATTGAATTCTGGTTTCTAATATTTCTTCTGCTTATATTTTGGGGGTAAATTCATCCCATTCACATTCACAATTATGATGACTGATCATACATTTCTTTTGTTAATCCTTCTCTTCCTCTTTTTGTTCTTCTCTAAAGTCTGTTTTGCTTCTCACCACTCTCACTTCTTTTAACTGACTTCCCTTTTATCAACCCCTTTTTTCTTTTTGCCTTTCCCTTTCTACTTCTCTGTCAGGTAAGATAGATTTATATTACCAATTAAGTATATGTTTCCTTTTCTGAATCAAAGTAAATGTGAGTGAGATTCAAATGTTGCCTGCCCCACTCCCCCTCCACCACCATTTTCCTCCCCATTGTAAAAGCACTTCCATAATTCCTATTTTGAATGAGATAATTTTTCCCATTCTTCCTTTCCCATCTCACTTCTTCCAGGCCATTCCTCTTTATTCTCTATCTTTTTTTTACAGTATCCCAACATCATTGACTCACTTCTGCCCCCCTTTTTTATGTAGAATCTTTCTACCTGCCCAAATAATGATAACAATCTTAGAAGATATATATTTCTTCTCCCCATATAGTTTCTCTTTCATGTTTGCATGTTTCTCTTGAGTCTTGTATGTAAAAGATATTTTCTATTTAGCTATGGACTTTTCATCAGAAATGAATGGAAGTCTTCTATTTAATTAAATTCCATTTTTCCCTTAAAGGATTATACTCAGTTTTACTGTATAGTTTATTCTATGTTGAAACCTTGGTGGTTTTGCTTTCTAGAATATCATATTCTAAGCCCTCTGTTACTTTAATGCAGTAACTGCTAAATCTTGTGTGATCCTGACTGTGGCCCCATGGTATTTTAATGGTTTCTTTCTTGCTGCTTGAATTATTTTTTCTTTGATGTAAGAGCTCTGGAATTTGACTATAATATCCCTGGTAGTTTTCATTCAGAAATCTCTTTCAGATAGTGATTGGTGGGTTCTTTCAATTTCTATTTTATCCTTTTCTTTTAGGATATTGGACAGTTTTCTTTGGTAATTTCTTGAAATATAAAGTCTAGGCTCTTTCTTTGATCATGGCTCTCAGATAATCCAGTAATTCTTTAAATTAACATTCCTTCTATGTCATTTGCTTTTCTGAAGATATATTTCACATTTTCTTTTCTTTTTTCATTATTTTTATTTTCTTTGATTGTTTCTTGATGTCTCATAGAGTAATTGGCTTCTACCTGCCCAATTCTAATTTGTAAGGAATTATTTTCTTCAGGGAGCTCTTATACCTCTTTTTTTCCATTTGGCCTATTCTGTTTTTAAGGTGTTCTAAGATGACTCCATACTTCTTTCTTTTTTTTCTTTTTTTTAATTTATTTTTAACATGTTTGGTTTTCAGCATTGATTTTCACAGGCGTTTGAATTACAAATTTTCTCCCCATTTCCTCCCCCCCCC
>JAQQSZ010020630.1:0-10100 GCA_028646595.1 Phalanger gymnotis
GGGGTCATCTAGTCAAAATACTGCATTGTAAGATGGGGAAACCCGGTGGACCTCCCCGAGCTGGCACAATGAGTTATTGATTGAGCCAGAACGGGAACACAGATCTCCTGAGTCCCGGGGTGCATTTTAATCTTATCTCACCAGGCTGGCGCATAGCTCTGGCCTTCACACTTGGCTCTAAATTGGTGCTGCCAGGAGTCATTTTAAGGTTACTGCCCCTGCCTCCTCTGACTGAGGAAGCTCCTAGAATTGCCTTGACCGTGTGAGGAGGAGTCTTGGAGGTAAGAGGAAATGCCTAATGGAAGGAGCCAGAGGACCTCAGCTCTAGAATTGGGGGTCCTCAGAGGACTTTGGTATCATTCGTCTTCTTCTTTGCGTTTTATTTTATTCATTACCAAAACCTTCTGAGAAGGGTCTCTTAAGCTTCAACAGACTGTCACAGGGTTCCAGGTCTAGTCTAATTTCTATGTTTTCTAGCTGAGGGATGGAAATTAACTTAACCTCAGGTCACAAAGGTAGAGATAAGACTTGAACCCAAGGCACTTTCACTGGTATAAGCACCAAGAGCTCAAAACTGGGGGGAGGCAACCCATGCGGTATAGGACCAGGATAACAGCTCCTGAGAGACTGCGGGAGAGTGACAGTTCCTCCTCTGACCATATACTCCTGTTTGACAGTGAGACCCCAAAGAGAAAAAAGCAAAGCCTGGCCTTCCGGAGCAGACTTGTTTCGCTATCCCGGGAATCCTTGTCTTCCGAGGCCTCAGATTCATCAGAATTTTCAGATGCCGGTGAGTGTACTGACCCTGGGAGGAAGGAGAAATTATGCGTTCAGGTGCAGTAGGGGGAGTCTCATGGATACCCAATCAGCCAGGAGACCTTGGCTAAGGTTGGGGGCCATAGGCACATCACTGGATTTTCTTGGCCACCCTTTTATAGAGAAGGAAAGAAAGCTACTTCCCTGAAGCCACACAGTCATAGAGAATGGGAATCTGGGCCCAGAGTCTGTGGGAGCCAGCATGTACACTATGGCGGATGGAAAGTGCCAGATTTCGGACCTAGGTTCAAATCCTGTCTCTGGCGCTTGCTACGTGTAGGCCCCTGGACATGGCCTCTGAGGTCCTTGTGTTCTGCAGTATAAGTTTCCTTCCTATAAGAGGAGTGGACATAGCTGGAAACCCCCCATTTAGGTAGGAGTTATAGGGGTCTTAGCTATGTGCCACTCCCTGGTCCCTAGCACAGGCTAACTGCTTCAGGAAGTTTGAATTTTCTCAAGTGAGGGGCAGCAGGGCCCAGCCCCACCTGGAGAGAGAAGTAGCCATCGACTGTTCTCAGGGTTTTGGAGGGCCCAGCTCCTTCCTTGATCTCACCAGCCCAAGAGTGGTGTATGTGGGCAGCTTCTATTTATCCCCCTTAGGGAGACCGGAATATTCCTTTATGGCTCAATCCTCATTTTTTTTTTTGAACCAATAGCTTAAGAATGACTGTGTCTTCAGGGCAGATTCCCAGCCCACCCCTTGTTTGTTTGGGTTTTTTTTAGCCAAAAACTGAATGACAGAATTGTCCCTTTCAGACTAAAACACTCACTTTTCTACTGTAGCGCTTGAAGCTTTCTGGAGTGCGTTCTTCCAACAGTGCAATGATTCGAGATCATTTTCCCCATTTCACAGATCAGGAGGAGAGATTAATAATTGAGGCCTGATTGGAAGGGTTTTCTCCACTTAAAGTTCTTTGCCCTGGCTTACATTGCCCAGAAAGAAGAATGGGCCTGTAGAGGATGGGATGTCATAGTAGAATGGCCAGGTGACCTAGAGCGGATGTCTCGGCTCCTGGAGCGAGCTGCCCTTCTCCCAGACCACCCCATGGGAACCCAACAGCCCTCTGGAACTGGAAGAGATCTCAAAGCCACTTAAGCCAACTCCCTCCTTTTGCAAACAGGGAAAGGAAATCCCAGAGACTCGTGAAGTGATTTGACCAAGGTCACCTGGGGAGGAGTGAGGGGCAGTCTCAGCTTCCACACACGTGCACGCACACACACACACACACACACACACACACACACACACACACACACTCTTCATCCAGCCCTATATTCTGTCTCACACAGGTCTCTCCATGGATTCACCCAGCCCCATGGACCCCCAGGCAATGGACCACGTGTAAGTTGGATGCTTCCTTATCCAGCTCAAGTATTGCATTGGATTTTGGGGGCACCACGTTTTAAGAGAGGCTTTGTAAGAGAAAGGAAAGTAGTGATAAACCCCTCGTATTTGAAAAACAAGAGAACCAAAGATGTCTGTCTGTAGCCTGGAGAAGGCAAAGGGGAAGGATATGAGGGCTGCCCTCTAAATGTTTGAAGAGTCGAGGCAGCTGGCCCAGCTCAGCTGTTACCCTGGTGGTTTGGGAGGGAGATTGAGGGAGGCCACCACCCCTCCCTGAAGGGCAAAGCTCCAGGTCTGATGCTTTGACCTACCTCCCGTTCCCCCACGGTCTTGGACCCTGGCTGGTGCTTCAGGTTGGCTAATGCCCTCACTGACTCTGCCTTTGGGCGAATATGCCAAGCCTGACCTTAGACTCTATTTAAAAACAGGAAACAGGGTGGGGAGAGAGGGAGGCCTTTTTACAGGCAACAGGAAGTGTTTGGTCTTCTCCCCCCCACCCCAAAAAAAAGTCTCAGGTTAGTTATCAGAAAAGAGTAGAAACATGGGGGAGGAGAATGAAGACAATGAAGGGCGCGGTAACAATTAAAAGGAAAATTCATAAGGAAAATTACTTATTTAAATAATATTTAAATAATTAAATAAATATTTTGTTTAGAAAAAACTTTGGGGGGTGCCAAGAAGATGGGCTCAGGCAGTTCTGCTCCCTGCTCCAAGGAGATAGTTGGGGAAAGGAGAAAGTCCATCTACCCCCAGCGGGTGAGCCCCACCCCACCCCCCAGCCTAATGCCTGAGTCTCCCCTATCCTAGCACCTGCCTTGACAGTTGCTTTTTCTCAGATGAGGTAGCAGGGGGTGTGTGTGTGTGTGTGTGTGTGTGTGTGCGTGCGCGTGCATGCTGGGGGGTTGCCGAGGCAGACACAATAGCCCAGCAGGGGCAGGTGGTCTTCGGAGGCCATGCTAAAGGGGTGGTCCTGCTAGAGAACCCTCCCCCCAGGGAACTTCTAAAGGCACATCTGTCAGAATTCTGCCTTCTCTAAAGGCTGCAGGGGCGGGACCCAGGCAGAGGGGATGGAGGGAATTCCATTGGAGAGAAGAAAAGACAGTCTTCTTCAGGGAGGAGACAGGCGGGGCAGTGATCAGGCGAAGGGTTACATGAGGTCCTTGCATCTTTTTTTTAAGGGGGGAAGCCAGGGAGCTCTGAGTGCTTAGATTGTGGGGCGGAAGCTGTCCATGCCCAGGAATCTGGGAAGGCCTTCCCCCTGCCCTCATCTCTGTCCCGGCACACTCCCCACCTCGCCCCCTGGGGGACGGGGGCATTCAGCAGGGCAGCTGCCAGGGCCTGGCCCTCCCCAGATGCCTTTTTATGGAAGCCCATATGGCCTAGCATGGCAGGGGCCCAGCTGGCCTGATTTGCATACAGGTGGAAGGCTGGGGAAGCAGGTCCAGTTGCCCTGGAGACGCAGCCTTTGAGACCCTGCCCCCAAGCCCCAGCAGTGCCTCCTTTCAAGCCTCCATTCAGGGTGACCTTTAGAAACTTCCATGGGCCTGCCTTACGTCCCTCCCCACCTAGGGCTTTTTCTCTGACAGTTACCATTCTTTCATTCTCTTCTGCCTATCCCTACATTCTCCCTCCCAGGCCTTAATATTGCTCCCCCCAGTGCAGCACAGGCCAAGGGATTGAGTGTCATCCCCGCTCTCCCCCACTCCCAGGCCTCGATGATAGGACAGGCCCTGTCTCACCTTGTTTCCCACCCCCAGGGTCCTTGAGAGCCACCCCTCCCCTCCCCCAGGATTCTACCTCTGCCAGCCCAGTAACCATCAGGTGTGGGGCTACCTTGTTGGGGGGGGTGGTTGAAGAGAAAATACAGGTGAGGGGAGAGATGGGCCAAAAGACAAGGACAAAGGCTAAGAGAGATAATTAGCCCTCTTTAAAGAGCCTATTTCTTCGCAAAATATAGTTAACTATATTTTGTCACATAACACTTTTGTGTTTTTTGTCACATTTATGTCACATAACACTTTTAAGCACTTTTTTAATTAAAAAAATCATGGATTTTTTGGAAAATCCATGGAAAATCATGGAAAAAAATCATAACTTTGCCCAGATTTCCTCTTATGTTTCTCCTGCCACGCTCCCAGAGAACCAGCCATATAACAGAGAGTTTGCAAGGTGCTTTTTATTTCAGTTGTGTCTGACTCTTTGAGACCCCATTGGTGGTTCCCTTGGCAGAAATGCCGGAGTGGTTTGCCATTTCTTTCTCTATCTCATTTTACAGATGAGAAAACTGAGGCAAACAAGGTTCAGTGACTTGCCCAGGGTTACACAACTTGAACTCAGGTCTTCCCGATTCCTGGGCTTGTGCTCTATCCACTGGGCCACCTAGCTGTGACTCTTGATTTTACAGATGAGAAAGTTGAGGCCAGAGAGGTCACAGAACTTGCCTGGGGTCAGAAGCTACTGTGTCTGAGGCAGAATTTAAATTCAGGTCTAGCACTCTGTCCTCTGCTGAAGCTGCCTCTCCGTCATCAGCTCTAAATCTGTGATCTTCCTTGGAAGGGCCCCTTTAGCCCAAGGCTCACCCACCCATTGTACAGATGAGGAAACTGCCCCACCATTCCTGACTCCCCCTGCCCTATACCGTATCTGGCCACTGGTCCTGTAGCCTTTTTCTTAAGGTGAAGGGAGACTCACTCCCTACAGGCCCGAGCAGCCCATTAGACTTCTAAAGGATTAAGCCCGACTATCAGCATTTCCTGTCTAGTGGCCCAGTGCTGCCCCGTGGGGCTGGCCCCCTCCTCACCTCTCCGTGGCTGCCCCCTCTCCCAGTCTTGCCCTGCCCAGCTCCTTCCTGGGGCGGTCACGAGAGAGTGTCGTGTCCTAGAGGTTGTCTGAGCAGGGCTCCAGGAGGGTGTGACGCTCCTCTAGTACTTGGCGGTTTGCCATGGCCTTCACATTATCTCCTCTGAGCCTCACCACAACCTCGGGAGGTGGTTGCTATTAGCGTCCTCATTTAGAGCTGAGAGGTTATACAGCCTGCCTGAGCTCGCTGATAGCCAGTGTCCCAGGCAGATCTTGAGCCGAGGTCCTCCTGACTCGCTCTGTCCGTGGTGGTCGGGTGAGTGGGCGAGTGCAGAATCTTTGGCAGAGTCCATCTTTCCTACCCGCCCTAGGCTGCTAGCCCAGAGCCCCTTGAGCTCCACTTCTGTCTTGCTGACAGGGACTCATCCTATTTTTTTCTTCATCCCTCACGATTCGAAATTCTTTTGGATTCTTACAGATTTCAGGAGGCGATCCAAGAGGCTGGCCACATTCAAGAGTGAGTGTCGGTGGCCCTCTGTCTGTGTAGTGGGAGCACCTTACTGAAGTCTCTTTTTAGGGGTTGATGGGGGTGGGAGTGGTTTTTCATCAGTCTGAGGAAGCTCCCACCAATGCAGATCTTAGCACCTGCTCGTACTAATGACTGGCCCAGGGTGACACAGCCTGTGATCTTCTGACTCTGAGGCCAGCTCTCTAGGGTAGAGTAGCAGGGCTTCCCCCCCTACTGGTGTTGGTGCCCGTTGGGGACCAGGGAGCTGAGAAGGCATCTTTTTGACAGATTGAGTCATAGGAAAGGTGGGGTCTCGATTTCCATTTTAACTGTCTCTGTTCACCTCCCTCATCTTTCCCTTTCCCCTGCAGAGAGAGACTTCCCATCAGACGCTTCCAGTCTTTGCCAGTAAGTTTCCCCTTTTGTGGTCGCTGAACGAGAGCGTGGCTGTCTGGACCTCCCTCGGGTGTGGGGGCAGGAAGTGGAACGATTTCACTCCAGCCCTGTGCAACCCTTTTCTTGGAGGCAGTCAGGCGGCCTCAGAGTCCTGAAGAATGGGAGAGGGCTGCCCTCTCCATTCAGGCTTAGCTCCAGCCCTGACCTCCTGAGCCAGTCCCAGCCAAGCTAACAAAAGGGAGTAGCCACATAGATAATCCAGAAACAGCGCATGAACTGGAGGGTAGGGTGGGCCCTCAGGTAGGGCTTCAGAAGGGCCAGGGGTCATAGGACCTCGAGAATGCTGAGGGTGGGTGAGCCCTGGGCATCAGAATCAGTGCAAAGGTGGCTCAAGAAATGACCCTAAACCTTCTTCCTGCTTTTCTCTGTTGTCAGATGAGACTCCTGGGATCCAGCCCAGCCTTGAGGAATATCACCAACTCCAAGACACTGAACATGCCCCGAAAGAGCATGGGGGACATCCAGATGGACATCGGCGGTGGAGAAGACAAGGAAAATGTGAGCTGGGAGCTTGGCAGATGTGGTTGGGGGCGGAGCAGGGGGAGCAGGCATGCAGTGCCATCTGATGGAGGTTTGACCTGATACATCTCCTGCAGGAGGGATTTGTCTTCAAGATGCCCTCTAGACCAGCGGGACACAGCCGGTCCGCTGCTGCTGAGTGGGCCAGCCGGAGGGAGGCTTTTGCCCAGAGGCCAAACTCGGCCCCTGATCTGATGGTATGTAAGAGGTTTAGGGGTGTCCTGAAAATAGGCAATAGGGGGTAGCTGGTATTGAGCTGGGCTCACCCTGTTTACATGGATCACCACCGACCTTTCTTCACTTCTATCCAGTGTTTCTCTCCAGGAGAGAAGGCAGAGGACCTGCGTCTCCTGCCCCTACACCGTTTCTCCGTGAATTCTGCCTCTACCAGCGGAGAGGACGTCGGTGACGATGGGGATGACGGATTCATGGACATCCTAGAAGATGACCTGAAGGTAAAGGCCCCTCCTCCTAGGGAACCCCGCGGGAGGAAGGCTGGGGAAGAAGGCTGTGAGCTCATGCCAATGCCTGCGGAATTAGAGGCAAAGGAGCTAGAATGCCGCTTCCATGGGGTCCAGGAAGAGCGGATCATCAAGGGGTTACCACCCAGAAGGCTGAGTGAAGACAGATGAACAGGAAAAGCAGACAAGGATGACCATGACCTACGTGGACTTGACCTTTCATCCTGTCCCAGTGCTATCTTCTTCCTCCCCCAAACACACACACACACACACAGAGACGCGCGTGCCTTCTTGGAGAAGCGGTTCAGATCCAGGACACACACATGCACACACGCACACACACGCGTGCGCGCGTGCCTTCTTGGAGAAGCGGTTCAGATCCAGGCCAAACCAACCACTTCGCGGCTGCACTTGGTGCATTTCATCCCGATAAATGTGCCGTGTGTGAGATTCTGTGAAGTGCAAGGTGTCAAAGTCAAAAGTTTTTGAAGGTCTGGGTGAGGGGCACTTTGTCCCGGGATTATTGGCTGATCGTGTAGATTAGCAAGGTTTGGTTTTTTTTCCTCCTTGTTTCATTTATTTCATTCTGTCTTTTCTTTTCAAATTTCTTGCAGAACGAGGAGGAGGTCCCCCCAGGAATGGAAAGCCTCATCAGTGCTCCCTTGGTCAAGAAAGAAGAGGAAAGTGAACAGGTGTGGTTTTCATCCCTAAGGACAGGCTTCAGACGGAGGGGAGGGGTCATGGTCTTAGGGGCCACGGGTCCAAATCTCCTTTTACAGATGAGGACAGTGAGGCAAGCAGGGTTAAGTGACTTAGCAGGGTCACACAGCTAGTATCTGAAGGAGATTTGAACTCGGGCTTCCTGAGTCCAAATCTAGTCTGCCACACAACTCCCCTGAGAGCCGTCGTAGGCTACGCTTAACTTTCTCGCCCCTTGTGACCAACAACACGTACACTTTGAGGGTGGGAGAAAGGGGTTAATGTATGGCCCCAAAACACTTATTTCAGTATGAATTGGCCAACCTCTAGAGACTCTGTCCTAACCTTTTAGTTAACACACACTTGAAATTAACTGTCTTGTCCTTGAAATAGTGTGTGGTATGCTGTATAGCGTCCTGGATTTGGGGTCAGGAATCCTGTCTCAAACTATGTAACTGTAGGGAAAAGACAGATGACTAGGTGGCTCAGTGAATAGCATTAGGTATGGAATCAGAGAGCTGAGTTTGAATCCTGCTTCAGAGAATTATTAATTATTTGACTCTGATCAAGTCACACACCCTTTTTGGTTTCTTCTTTGTGAAAAATGCAGATAATAATGACACCTATTTCACGGGGTTGTTGAGATGAAATAAGATTAACATGTAAAGTGCTTTGCAAACGTATAAATGTCTCTATAGATGCTGGCCATTTTTAGCTGTTATTAAATGATTTAATGGCTTTCTGCCTCAGTTTCCCACTCTGTAAAATGAGGATAAGACCTGCAGTACCTACATCCCTATATAGGGCTGTTGTGAGGGTTCCTGTATGTCTGCGTCTATGTCTGTGTACCTCATTCTCTAAAGGTCATTGTTGCTTTGTCTTGTATCTCTCCTCCCCACCCCACCCCCTCAAGTCTTTAGTTATGCGCAGCAAGTGCCGAAGACTCTTCCGCTCTCCCTCCATGCCCAGCAGCTCTATCCGGCCAGTGCTGAAGCGGCTGGAGAGGCCCCGGGACAAGGACACGCCAGTCAAGAACAAGCGCAGGAAGAGTGTGACCATCCCAACCACTGCCCTGGAGGAGAAGGAAGAAGAGCCAGTGAGTGGCTACCGAGGCTGGGAGGGGGCGGTCAGTCAGTCAATGTGAATTAAGCACCTACTGTGTGCCAGGCACCAGGAAAAGTGATGGGGATACAAAGAAAGGCAGAAGGCAATCAAATCAGGAGCTGGCGCGGGCTGGTGACGGCACGAGGCTCGTCGCTCCCTGCTGGCACCGGGAAGTATAAAAGAGCGAGGACAGCCTCAGGGCTTAATGGAGCACCCCTTTTACAGATCATAGAACTGAGGCAGATTCAGTGAGCGTTTTGGAGCTAAACCCTAGAATGGTAGGACTCCTTGGGTTTTGCTGATCTTGTCTTCTACAAGATGGGGTTTTTTTTTGAGCAGCTGGTTCTTCTGCCCTAGGATTTGGTAATTTTTTCTCCCACCACGACCACCACCCCCACTTCCAGGGGATCTCTTTGCTGCTGGAAGGGAGATCTACCCACATCAGCAAAGCCCAGTGGCATCCCGGAGCGACCGACGCCAGCCTTCTTCCTGGGGTGCCCGGCGGGAAGGAAGCGGATGTTTGTGGCAGACGGAGAAACTGGCCATCGTCACCCCCCATCCTCCCACCGCACGCGCGCCTGGCTTCAACCGCTGTCTTCCCTTTGCTCCACAGAAACCCCGACTCCTCCGTTCCAAGTCTTTGTGTCACGACGAAATTGAGACCATCTTGGACAATGATCCCAGGGAGCTGATCGGGGACTACTCTAAGGTATCGGTGAGAGAAAGGGTAGCTTCTAGGGGTGTAGCGTGGAGGGCTTCCTTCTGGCTGGGACCTCACTAATGCTTGGCACTCCTTGGGAAACTGAGCTTAAAACTTTGAGTTGGGATGGAAACCTATAAGCCCTGGTTGGCGATAGGATCAGTTGGCAAACGTTCGCTGTGCACCCTGCTATGGACTGGGCCTTGCTGGGCTAGAACTATAAAGAATGAAGTGGTCTTAGGCGTGGGGCTGGAGAGGACCTCAGAGGCCATATAATCCAACCCCCTGGTTTTACAGATGAGGAAGCAGGCCCGGAAAGATGAAGTGACTAGGTCACAGAGTGGGGGGCTAGAGGCTGAGTTGCAGTCCTAACTCCCTAGTCCAAAGCTCTTTCCTTGCTGTTCAGTCACGTCTGACTTTGTGACATCTTTTAGGGTTTTCCTGGAGGGGTTTGCCATTTCTTTCTACATCTCATTTCACAGATAAGGAAACTGAGGTAAACAGGGTAAAATGACTTGGTCAGGGTCATACAGCTAGGAAGTGTTTGAGTGCTGGGCCTGGCACCCTATCCACTGCACCACCCAGCTGCCCCTTTCTTATTGTCCTACAAAGGTATTTGGAGTCTACCGGGAAGTGGTCTTTCTCCCCTTCTCCCACAGGTCCCTCTTTCTTCTTCCTCAGTCCACTCTGCCT
>JAQQSZ010020631.1:0-10099 GCA_028646595.1 Phalanger gymnotis
AACTATGAATTGTATTGGGTCTGTCTGTTTGTAATTTGTTTAAGGGCTCTTGAGATGGTGTTGATGAGGAAACTCTGGGCAGCTGTAGCTAAGGAGCCCTCCAGCTTGTAAACCCGGATGCTGAGACTTTGTTGAACTCCAGTAACTATGTATTGGGATTTGAATCAGACAAGGTCTGTCTTTCGATGTTTGTAATTTGTTTCTATTTTGTTCTGAAGTTCAGGTGCTGGCTTTTTCCTCTGAACCAAGTGAATGATATTTGTGTGCTGAATTAAAGTAAGCTTGCCAACCCCTTCACCTTGCTTTACTTAGTTAAGCAGATCAAAAGAACCTGTGTTTTCTGGGTGCTGGCAGCTTTCTGGGTGTTGGCTGTGGGTGGATCTTACACCCCCACAGAAGCTTCTAGCCAGATTGCTAAAACATCTACCAGTCTTGTAAGAACAACTGAGGGAATGGCATGGGTTTTTTTTTTTGTCTTTTTTTTACTTCCTCTTAGGCCACTGAGTATACATGTTTGTGTGAATGAATGTATGTATGTATATATATATATATGTGTATCTGTGTTTGGTTATATATATATATGTATATATACATTATATATAATATATATAGTATTTATATACATATGTAGCCAAATATAGATACACACACATGTAATATGTATTCAACTTGGTTATATGATTTAGTGTACACACATTCAGGCTTGGCTTGAATCAAACTTTTCTACTGTCTCAGTACTACTTTTGAGTAACAGTTCATAAAACCTCCAACATGACTACGAAGGTCCCTGAAAATAAATTGCCAATATGCTGTTTTGTTTCTGTAGAAATAATCATAGCATTTTGGGGGAAATGATATGATTCTAACTCCCCCAAAGCAATGCAACCCTAGATAATTCATGTACTGAGCTGCAAGTTAACAGGATTTAGGGTTAGCTTTGGCAGTGTTATACAATAACTTATATTGCGGATGGGAAGCTAGTTTTGAATTTTGGCAAATACTGATCTTTACATTCGCACCCAATTCACAGTTTTCTTCACATGTTTACAGTGTCTCCCAGGACCCCTAGGAGGATGCTTTAAATAGCCTAGTAGTTGCTCATCTTATCACCACATTGAGTGTAGAAAGCCTTAGCAGAATGAACAAACGTGTGAATCTTTCAATTGGTGCATTTTAAAATGTGCTTAGTCTGGAGTTCCTTTTCTTCAGGAGCTCCTGATGAGATTTGCTAGTAAGGAACACTTTTTTTCTTTTCTCCTTTCTCTTTCTTTTCTCCTTCCTTCATTCTTTCCTTTCTTCCTTCATTCCTCCTTCCCTCTCTCCTCTCCTTCCTCTCCCTCTTTCTGTCCCTCCCTCTCTTCCTTCCTTCTCTCCCTCCCTCCTTCCTTCCTTCCTTCCTTCCTTCCTTCCTTCCTTCCTTCCTTCCTTCCTTCCTTCCTTCCTTCCTTTCTTTCTTCCTTTTTTCCTTCCTTCCTTCCTTCCTTCCTTTCTTCTTTTTTTTCTTTTTTCTTTTGTCAATATCTCCCACTGTGTCTCTCTCTCCGGATCTCACTCAGGTGACATATACAGTGGTGACTCAGCTTGACCTGCTGTTTCTCTTTTGAATCTGGGTCATTTCACATGTTCCTAGCCATTCTGGAACTGCCCCCCTCCCCCCATGCCACCACCACACCAAACTGCTTCTCATATCTAGAGGGCTCACAATATTGATCATGGATTTTGTACAGATATGCAATTAGTTTTAGCCCTAAAACAACTCATAACTTCCACACTCAAGGGATATACCAACTTCTATTTCCTCAAGAGCAGGGATTGTAGATATCTACCTCCACCTGGCAAGGCTTAGTCTTATTAAAAGCTAATGTGGTGTAGTGTCCTTAAGAATTAATTACTAAGGGTTAGTGATCAATATCTCTGTTGTTAAAGGGATGGAGGGAATTTCCACAGAGACAAAATCTCAGGTCCTAGAAATATTAGTATGGGATTATGGAAAGAAGCAATAGCTTAGATTCATAGTTCCAAAGATCCTTATTTGTGGCCCATATATGGTTATAACAAAGATTAGTGGCCTAATTAGTACAGAAACCTCAGTTTTTCTGTGGAATTGGAATAATAATACCTGTTCTGCCTATCTTGCTGTATTGTTTCATGTTCATTGAATGTAATATTGCTGTTTTTGTTCTTTTCCCTGAAATAGAAAAAAAAAATTCTATACAAACTTAGGAAGAATATATGGTTTTCTCAGGGTAGGGAATTTTTTTTCTATCAAAGCAAAAGCAGATCCAATCGGTCTATTGCTCAATACAGGGGTTCCTAGGGTTTTTTTTATGGATCCCTTTTGCAATTTCATAAAGACTATAGAATAATTTAATGTATTTTTTAGTTTATTACATGAATGAATTATACTAATTAAAACAAGCAGACTCCCCAAAGTTACATTATCTAAGAGATAAGGTTTTTAAATTTGTCACAAGTCACAGGAGGGAATATTTCTATTCATTGCAAGGAAATCTTAAGCTTTAGTGAGCCACAATCACTTAATACCCCTGAACCTTTGTCTGATTGCCCTTTCCCATTTTAACTTCCATGTTGAACTGGCAAATGTTCTCGACCTGACCAATCTGTAGCTGAATTATTTCTCCCTACTCTAGCAGCTATGATAGACTACTTTCTTTCTAAATAACTTCACTATTTTCTTTTAATGATAATCATCAATAATTCCCTAGTCTATAGTGAAGGTCTTCCTTTAGTTTCTGGGTTGCATTCTTATATTGCTCTAATTCTCAGTCCTAGCAGAAAGTGGTTTATCATCCTTGCTTGCATTAGTCAAAAGAGTGAATATTCTTGATAGCAGACATATGATAGGATTGTTGTTGTTCAGCCATCTATGACTCTTTATGACCCCTTTTGAGGTTTTCTGGGCAAAGACACTGCAGTGGTTTGCTCTTTCCTTCTCCCATTTTATAGATGAAAAAAGTGAGGCAAAAGGGTTAAGTAACTTGTCCAGAGTGACACATCTAGTAGTAAGTATCTGAGGTTGGATTTGAACTTGAGTCTTTGCTCCAGGCCCAGGACTCTATCTACTAAGCCATCTGACTGCCCCATGATAGCCTTTTCTTAAATGGGAGTAGCCTAAGAAAGATTTTAGTGGAGTAAAGGGTTTGGGGGGGGGAGCAGAGTTTCTGAAAGTGATAAGGCTTCTGAATTCTCAACACAGCTCAGTTACTAGGAAAGTCAAATCAATTAGCATATATTAAGCTCCTATTATGTGCCAGACAGTATCCTGGGTCCTAAAAGGTGCAAAGAAAGGAGGAAAAGACAGTACTTGTTCAAAAGGAGCTCACAATTTAAAATGGGTTAGAGGAACAACATAAAAACTGTGTACTAAAAAAAGATATATGCAAAATCATTTGGGTATAGTGTTAGAGGAAGTGTACTAAGAAAAAGGAGAACTGTGAAATATTTCTTGCAGAAAGTATGACTTTAATTTAGACATGAAGAAACTAGAAAAGCTAAGAGGTAGAAAAGAAGAGGGAGGGAGTTCCAGACAGAGGGTATGCACAGCAAAAATGCTGAGTGAGAAAATGAATTGTCTTGTTTGAAGAACCCCATCACTCTATTAGAGAAAAAATGGTGGTTGGTGGTGCTCTGTGGGGCTGCGGGGAGAAGGCATGAAAACACTGGAAAGGTAGAAAAGGCCAATTATGAAAGGCTTCAAAAGCCAAACTGAGAATTTTATATATTTGATCCTAGAGATAATAGGGAGCTTACCGAATGGAGGTGGGGGTGGGGAAGCATGGTTATGCCTGAGTTTTGGGAAGATCCCTTTGAGTGGAAGATGTACTAGAGTGTGGTATAATTTATTTCAAGGAGATCAACCCGCAGCCTTTTGTTATTGTCCAAATGAGATGATGGGGGTATGTACCAGTGTGTTTTAGTGTCAAAAGAGAGAAGGTGGAATACAAAAGAATGTTAATGTTCTTAAGTGAATATATAATAAAATACATAGCATTCCAAAGAAAACCAATTATTTTGAAATGTAGTTACACAAAATATTAAGTTCTTGAATCACAGATTAAGAACCTCTGACTTAATAGATTAAGTCCTAGAGAGTTGCATGAGGCTCTGAAGATTTCAGTGAATTTCCTAAGTGCAACCCGAAGAAGCTCTACTTATATCACAAAAATTGTCTGTATTCGATGTGCCTGTGTAGCATTTACCATAATGGAGGCAAATAATTTAATCCAATATAATCTAATTTAATTTTTTTTCAAGGAGAAAAAATGTGGCAGAGTGTGCAGATTGCTTGATACAAGGGTCAGGATGGTTGGTAATCTACCGGAAAATGGAAATGATTTTTTTATATACTCCCAAGATTTTTAAGAAGAAAAGCCTTGATAAATTGTAAAGGTCTATAAGATTATTTATAACCCTCATTCTCTTTCTCATTATTGTTATCACATAATGCTCAACTTTTTTTATGCAGTTCATTGGGAAATAGTTTGAGAAAAAAGTTACTATCCAGCTATTCTTGTTTTCTATTTAGTGTATTGTGGACTACTATATAGATAGATCATTATACTTTTGAAATTAATGAAAATATGTTTAAGAAACAATTTATCCTACTAGTTAAAATTGAATTTTGATTTCTTCTCTAGAATTCTGTTCCTTGGAAGAATCTTGTGGCCTTGAGAGGAAAACTAATTAATGCTAAAAATCTGTTAACCCATGAGTATTATTTCAAATTGTCTTGATTTGTTTTAAAACTCAGTTTTAAAACTTCCTTTTTCTGTAAAATAACATACTGAAAGTTGTCAAAATGTTATTCTGCCAAAAAAGAAGAATCATAGCATATAACATATTTTACTGAGACATTACAGTTTCAAGTAACTTTGACAATTGATTTTTATTATCCTGGTCAGATGACTAATATTTAAATATAGACTTTGGTTATATATATTTTATGAAGACTTGACTCTAAAATTTTCTTCATTTTTCATAACTAAAAAGAGATCATTGTCAGAACTCCAATAAGGAACATTTTGTCTTTAGTCGAATCCTTAATCCTAATTCCAAAAGCAATTATTTAGTGCAAGTTTATAGAAAATGGCTTGACATTTAGACATTTCCCATTAGCCTTAATAGCATGAGATGAAACAGTTATGTCTGTGTACTATTGTGGGTAGTGTAAGAGTGAAGCTTTCCTCATTCTATGTGCATATGTTCAATCTTAAAGACTATTTACATTTTTGTCTTATGTCAATCACAGTCTAATAGCTGTGCTTGCAATTGTGTATCCAGATGAATATTAATGAAATAGTTAAAAAAAAGGTGGAAGTGGACAGTTGCTTAGTATCAGTTGACTATTTGTGACATCTATAAGTTAATAAAGATTTTTCTATCAATATAGATGATTCCACCTTTACATAAATATAAGTTAAATGTCATTCATGTTTCCAGGAACTGAGACAACTTTTCCTGGGCCCAACATTTTAAAATACTTTCTAAGCACCTTGACAAGGTAGAAGAAGGCACACATTTCCCTCTCTGCAGTTTTTCTGTACAACTATGAAGGTGAGAAATATTTTTATTATGTTAACCTTATAACCAATTTCTTTTTGCCTTTCAAGAGCTATGCATTGCATACATCTGTATGATTTAACTTGGGGTGTAATTAGTCACACTGAATTAGATTACTTCAAAGTGAATGCCATCATTCCATTTCTATCACTGAAAATCATATAATAGGTTGGAAATTTAGGAGATTAGAAAGTAAACAAAATTGTATATAATTCAAGTCCAATTTTATGGCAAAAATGGATTTCTATTTAAATCTACAGTGATGCATGCTAATTAACCATATCTTAAAACATACATTTATATCAATATTTAATATAGAATATATTATTATATAATTGTGGCATTATATAACTGTTACTATATTATATGGTATATTAATAATTAATATGATAATATCAAAATACCACATATTTAATTAGAACTTTCCAATGAATTTTGTATTCATCATGGAGAATGTTCTACATGGGTAGCAAATAGGAAAAAAAAATTTTTCTTGTTGATTACAAAGTTCTCCAAATACTCTCTTGCCAATGATATTGTACTAGAATATTGAATTTTGATATAGGCATAATGAATACAGACAATGTTGTGATATAATTGGGTCTTCATTGAGAAATGAAAAAGCCCTGAGCTTTTAGCCCTTCAGAGCCTCAGACAATTCTCTAGGACTTCATACATCCAATCAGAGGTTCTTAACCTGGGATCCATGAATTATTTTTCCAACAAAGGTCTGTATTTCAATGATAACTGGCTTCCTTTGGAATCTTATGTGTTTTATTATATATTATTTAAAGAATAACAAATTTTTGTATAAAAGGACAATAAGCTGGTCTCCTAATTGAAAGGGCTATATGGAGATGGATTCCATTTGGGAAATTGTACAGTGCTTCTCAATAATGCTTTTACTCCCTCAAAAAAAGTCTTTTTAATTACATATTCTCCTGAAACTGTATTTCCACATTTCATGAAATACCAGAATTCTCAGAAAACAGAACAAAACAAAAACAAAATTTCCAGTGTTCCAAAGGGCAATAGAAAGATGTTAGGTAAAAGTAGGATATGGCATGTGACCAACCTGATTCAAACAGGAAAGAAAGGAAGGAAAGAAAGAAGTAAAGAAAGAAAGGAGGGAGGGAATGAAAAAAGGGAAGGGAAAGAAAGGAAAAAAGCAAAGAGGTATGACGGGAAGAAGGGAGAGAGAAAGGAGGAAGGAAGATTTTAAAGAGAATATCAAAGGATAAAAAACAAAACCAAACAAAACAAGAAAACCCTTGATAAGGGTTACAATTTGCAATGAAGGTTGTCCACAACAATGAGATCATAGATTTATCTCTGGGTCTATAAATCCACACATTTCCATCTTTCATGTAATTTGGACATTAAGGAAACTATGTACCTTAGACAGAGGGTTGACTCTTAAAAAATACTGGTTTTCTAAGAGACTAAAAGGGTTAATTTAACTATATGTATATAATTTGTTTCCAGCAAGTAATTTATATCACTGAGAGGATTTGATATTTTTTGCCTAATGACAATATGGTGACTAGAATACCGTTCTACTCTTTGCTTAGCAATTTAATCCAGGAGAAGACTAAAGGAGGCAGGCCTAATATGCCCTGCAGACTAACTATTTCTTCACCTTTCAGCCCCATTTCATTCAACAGTGCTTATAACAAAAAGATAGCTCTATTGCCTTGTACTTAGTGATTTCAAAACCAGTCTCCATCCTGTCTCCTGTACTGATTAATTCTTTCCTGGCAATCTGATTCTGCCTCCTACGTTCCACACTTGTAAATGACCTATTACTTATTCTTTTACTTATGTGTTGTTATTATTGTCATTATTTTGCTTATGTTCCTTGGCAAACTGATTAATTCGATGCTTCATTGGTGAATCAATTGCATGGATAGAGTGGCATGAAGAGGATTAGTAGAAAATCTGGTTCAAATAAGCAATCTGCTCTGCTATGATCAAGATACAAACTAATCAGGAATTAAAATTTTTGCTAATCACTAAACAAGGAGCTAGATAGGTGTTTCAACAATCCAGCTAGCAGCTGCTGTTGGGGGTGTAAAATCAACAACAACCAGCTCACAGAACACTGCAAAAGCCCAGGTTCTTTTGATCTGCTTTACTAAGGAAAGCAACATTAAGGGGTTAATAAGATTACTTTGTTTCAGCATACAAATATCATTCACTGAGTTCAGTGGAAAAAGCCAGAACCCTGAACTTCAGAGCAAATACAAACAAATTACAAACATATATTTATAAACAAAATAAATAAAATTCATAGTTACCGACATCTAAGTTCAGCCCAGGAGCTCACAACAAGGGTGGGCCCAGAGTCACGCGCCACCGCGCCACCACTGCTGTGGGTCAGAGCTCTGAAAAAGAGAAAGCCAACCCCTGGTTTATATCATTTTCAGGGTCAAGGGTGAGTCGCACATGCCACTCATCCATGTGACCTAAAATCATCACAAAGATGCAATTTAAACCCACGTTGTCTAAAAGCCTCTGATGTCACCAACATGTCACTCAAACACATGTAAACTAGGCTTTCCATTGTGGCAAAGAGGTTGTCAAGGACTCCTAATTTAATCAAGGAAATAAAGGCCAAACTCTTCAAGGGCACTTGGTTGAACTAAATGCTAAGAGCCCATTTTGATTGCCAACATAGCAGGTGGTAATAGTGGATGGAAGGATGGGCCTGGATTGAGAAAGTAAAGATATGGGTACCGAAATGAGAGACATTCCAGAGATAGAATCAACAAGACTTAACAACTGGTTGAATATGTTAGGAGACCAGAGTTGAAGGACAGAGAAATGAGACTCATCTTGTAAACCTGAATGATGAGAAAGAGTTGTTAGCCTTGGCAGAAATGGGAAAATATGGCACCCTTTTTTCAGGGTGAGGAGAGTTAGAGAACAATATTGTTTTGGAAATGCTGAATTTGACATGACTGTGGGTCTCTCCAGTTTGGCAGTTGGTAACAAGAAAGAGATTCTCCATCTTTGGCTGTTTTGCATGACTATATATATATATAATCTATATAAAATTGCAAACCTCAATAAGGAGGGAAGGGAGGGGTGGAAGGAGAGAATTTGAAATTAAAATTTAATAAAAAATTGTTGAATCTTTTTTACATTCTCCTGGAAAAAAATTAAGTTAAAAGACCTTGGATTTACTATGGCTTAGATCGTGAGCTTCTTGTTACAAAAATTCTGACTTAAATTGAAGAAAGTATGGAAAACTATCAAACAATACAGGTATGATTGTAAAGTAGAAGTGATGAATAGATTTAAACAATTACATCTAGTAGATAAAATTCCAGAGGAGCTATGGGTTGATAAAATTGTATAGGAGGCAGCAACAAAATACATTCCAAAGAAAAAGAAGAGCAAGAAAGCAAAATTGCTGCAAAATCATGTCCATGTATGGAATTTCCTTGTGGGATGTTGAAAAAGTATTTGCTATGACCAGCAACTTATCTAACAAAATTTTATTAGTCTCTACCATGCTTCCTTTTGTACTCCAAGACCAAACATCCTTGTTATTTCAATTATCTTTTGATTTTCTACTTTAGCATTTCAATCCTCTATGTTGAATATGACATCTTTTTTTTTGGTCCTGAAGGATATTATTCATAGAATACACTGTAGATCTTCTTAGGATAATATTTATATTGCCATAGCTTTACCAACTTCCACCACATGAAGAAGTAACCATATGCTGCAGTTAATGTTTCTATTGTTCCAGGTATTCTAGATAATTGTATGTGCAATGTTAGAGAAACAGAGAAATGGTAGGATGAAAGATAGCTCTGTCTTTTTGAATGTGAATGAATGAAATTGAAAAGGGAATTTGTTAGTAGCTGGTCAATTTTTTTATTATTTATTTAATAATTTAAGCTTTCAGCATTGATTTCCACAAGATTTTGAATTAGAAATTTTCTCCCTATTTCTACAGTCCCCTTCCAAGATACCATATGTTCTGTTTGCATCGTTCCCCAGTCATCCCTACTTTCTGTCACACCACTTCCCCCATACCCTTTTCCCTTACTTTCTTGTGGGGCAAGATAGATTTCTATTCCCCATTGCCTATATATCTTATTTCCTAGTTGCATCCAAAAATTTTTTTTGAACATCTGCTTTTAAAACTTTGAGTTTCAAATTCTCTTTCCTCTTCCCTCCCCACCCACCCTCATGTAGTAGGAAGGCCGAATTTATAATCTCAAATATAATCATGTATATGTTTGAATGGTTCAAAATCGCAAGGTATGAGAGATTCTTTAAGGAGAAAACAACAAGAAATTTATTTAGGCCTCACCGCAGCAGAACCATGAACTAGCCTCCCCATTCCAACATCTTCACAAAAAGACTCCAGACCCAGAAAGCCCATCTCACAAGAGTAACCAGGAGGCCACAGAAAAACAAGATAGTATTTAGCCAAATCATTTTTACTGGCCTCACGTTCCTTCTCGCACTCGGGTAAGCCCTGCTTCCGCAGCTTCCTGCCTCT
>JAQQSZ010020632.1:0-10099 GCA_028646595.1 Phalanger gymnotis
AGGCAATGGGGCATAGAAATTTATCTTGCCCTAAAAGAAAGAAATGGAAAAGGAGATGGGAGGGGAGTGGGGTGACAGAAAGGAGGACTGATTGGGTAACAGGACAACCAGAGTATATGCCATCTTGGAGTCGGGGGGGGTAGAAATGGGGAGAAAATTCATAATTCAAACTTCTGTGAAAATCAATGCTGAAAACTAAACACATTAAATGATAAAAAAAACTAAAATAAAAAAATATAAAAAGCAACTTGGACTAATTGACCTCTAAAGTACCTGTCATCTCTAAATCTCTGATGATTCAACTTCCCAGCCCTGACACTTTCCTAATTCCTGTGATTTTTCTTATTCAATCCAAGGCAACCTAGGTTAGTAATTAGATATAGGCACTGCCTGGCTAGGTGCTGATATCTACAGCAATGACCCATCCGTTTGATTTAATGAATTTTTTTTTGCTGTAGTGGGTAAGTTAGTCATTAACTTCTGTTCTTGTTGAAGTTAGCCACAGTTTAAGGTCTGAAAAGTTAAGGAATGTTTATAGATAGAAATCATTTGGATGACTTCTAAAAGACAAAGCTTAAGAGTGGTACTTATGTCACTACTTCAAGGACCTATACTTTCACTGATGTGAAGATTCACTTCACAAACAAAAAAGACCTCAACTCGTCAACAACTCGGTAGATTGTCTTTGAGACTTGCTGGGGCTGAAAAATCCACTAATCTATAGCCAAACTGATGATAGATATTTTCAAATTTAGCCAGATATCTGTTTAGTCAAGAAGACTTTTCATCTTCATAGGATCTACCAAAGCTTGTGCTCCATTGGCAATCTTGGAGAACTCAGGCTCTCTTCTATGCCAGGAAGAGGAATTGGAGTAGGATTTTGGTGGAAAGTTACACATACAAATTCATTTTTAACATATGAGTAGCCTAGCTTTCTTTTTCCACAATGACCACATATATGTTATTTTATTCCTACTTATTATTGTTCTATGATTCTCTTCACATTTCTGTGGTCCACAAAGTTAGTTTGGGATTTAAAAAATTTACATTAACCCATTGTCTGATTTCAAATATTTTAGAATAGTACACAAAGTATGTCTTCGAAGAAGCTGCATTGATTTTGATTTATCAAGCTTCTCCATTAATGAGAAGTTGGAGATTGGAAGAACCAGTAGTCCTCAAGTAGTCAATCAAGGAGTACTTATCAAGTGCCTACTTAAGGCATTGTCTGAAGTACTCAGGTTAAAAGAATGAAGACTGAAACAGTTTCTACTGGTGAGAAACTTACAATATACTATAGAGAGACTCTCCCCTCCCCCCCCTCTCTCCCACCCCCCGCCCCTGCCCTGTGTGTGTGTAGTAAGGGAGGCAATAAATACATATTTAAATATGTGTACATATATAGTGGGGGTATATAGTATATATAAATATATACAGCATAAATATAAAGTTAAATTAATATATATACAAATTAATTAAAAGTAAGGTAGCAATTGGGAGGATAATAAAACAATATAGCTATATTCTTTATTTTTTTTCCTATCCACTTGTTCATAAGTTTTTACACACAAAAGCAAAGAATATGGCAAAAGGAAAGTGAAGCAGTAGAGAAAATAAAATATGAAGAGAGCAATTTCACAAATATCTTTTACACAAGTTTTATTTCTTTAAAATGTGCAGCCTTTTCAAATTAGCAATTTCCTAAATTAATTTTTATTCACAGAATGCCCGGCAGATAGCAGGTGCTTAATAAATGCTTATCGATTATTTGATCAATTGATTGTCCAAAAAACAGGATTTTAGAATCAAGAGAAGAAGAAAAGATTTAAACTCATAACAGTAGTATTAAGTGTAACAATTGGAATGTATCATCAAATTGCCTTGTCAAGCTCTCTGACTACTCTTTTTGAAGCACAAAAATAAATTTAATATCTACCACATTTTGAAACGAATTTTGAAGCACAAAAATAAATTTAATATCTACCACATTTTGAAACAAATTACATCTAGAAATTCTTGGCCCTTTTGCAGTTAGCAAAATAATGTAGTTTCAGCTGATTACAAAAGCCAACTATAAAAGTACTGTAACAGAATGACATATTATGTCCCCCCAATTTATAATGGCAGATCTCAAGTATAAAGCTTGAGTGGGCCGCTTTCATACTCCTCTTGCTACACAGATCTAGAAATGCCAAGGCTCTCAGAACAAGCTCTTCTAAGGATATACGTAATTTATTACTAATCTGTACTCCCTATCTACCTTTCTTTTTCTGGCTCCTATGACCTATGTTTTGACACCCTTCACATATCAGTCTCTCTTGTAATGTATAATACTGTTAATGACCATTATTTCTAGGGAAAGTTTTCTTTCCAGAAGAAAGTAAGCTCCTTGAGGGCAGGGATTATTTTCATTTTTGTCATTGCATCTCTAACCCTAAGCACAGTACCCAAAAGATACAAAGCATTTACTAAATACTTGTCGAATTGAATTGAAATTTAGTTAATTTTTTTGAAATCACTTAGATAATTGGTGTGTAGACTAGATATACATTATAGGATGTGTTTATAGAGGACTCTAACAAAATACTTTGAATATTAGTAATATCTTGGTCAACTCATCTTTTTGGTAGAATTCAGATAGAAACAGTGTTTGGACAAGTTCCTATGCTGCCAGTGGCAAAGTTGTTGGAATGCTGGCTCTGGAGTCCAAAAATTGTTTGTTGTTGTTGTTGTTGAGTCATTTTAGCCACATCCAACTCTCTATGACCCCATTTGAAGTTTTCTTGGCAAAAATACTGGAGTGGTTTGCCCATTTCCTTCAACAGATCATTTTACAGATGAGGAACTGAGGCAAAACTTAGGCAAAAAAAAAAGGTGAGCAAGTCACTTCACCTCTATGAAAAGTGGATAATAATAGCACCACCTCCCTAGGGTTATTGTGAGGATCAAATGAAATAATAATTGTAAAGTGCTTTGCAAACCTTAAATTACTGTATAAATGCAAACTATTAATTATATACATATTTAGTGCTCTGTGAACTAACATTAAAAATAATAACTTTGGATTATAAGATCATCTTTTGTAGGATGCCTGAAAGTATTTTGCAGGCAACCACAACAACAGAAACAATGTTTCAGATGATATGGGCCTAAGCCTGCTTTCACATGGTTTTGATTTCTTCCACTAGGATGGTATATTAAAAAAAATCTTTTCCATTCCTCATATTTTGGAGGTTATATACATTTGGCATAGCTGTTTCTATTAAAATTGTTATTTTTATCATAGGTTCATGTTATATCTGTATGGCTGTGAGCAATAGCTTTAAGTGTAATAATGTTTTAGTTCTAGTAGAACCAGTTTTGGTAGAGTTTATTTGTGAAATTCTCCAGAATACTTTTGTTTTTGTCATTGTAGTCCTCTATCTGTTAGGTCAAACAAACAAACAAACAAGTACTTGCAGGAGCAATATTTAGTTTTGCGAGTGGATTTTTTATACAACGAATATAGTTAAATTTGAGCTCCCAGCTCCCAAAGTTATTAGTAGAGTATGGTGAAGTTCCATAGGATAGCAGCCTGAGAATGCTTAAACATTTATGTAGTCCCCACACAGTGGTAAGTCTTATAAAACTGCCATTTATGAACAAAACTAGTACCTCTTTTCTTGGCTAACAGTTTAATGAGGCAAAATGTAGTCATTATATTTCAGGGCACAAAATTTCATCCCTGACATTTCTAGTTCTGTGTAAAACTAAGATATTTTGTAACTAAGTTCTGTTCTTCTTTATTTAAATAGCTGTCATTTCCATTTACAAAAGTCTTCCACTGTAGGAGGGAATATTTGTGTGTCTAGAGTTTATATTTCTACCTGGACCCCTGACAGATATCTCCACCTACTAGCCAATAAAGGTATCTAAATGGGGAGGATTAGTCAAACCTGTAACCAAATCTTTCATCTTCAGTGAATTGAATTTTTCAGTTGAATATTTTATACATTTTAAAGACCAAATCTGATGGTTTTACTTTTTCATGTTTAGTTTTGGACTGTGAATACATGTAAATATGGTTATTGTTGCTATCCTCTAAAAATATACATTTTAAAATAGTAGAATACACATGTCACAGATTCAGTATGGGAATCAAGCAGTGGTGTATGAATTATTTGAGAAATGGAATAATTTTGATATTGATACATTTTGTGATGCCTATAGTCACATGCATGTACTCATGCTAGGCTGACATTGAATATATGAGGCTAGATTTAATTGGTGTTCTCTCCTTCCCCCCACTAGACACTTTATCAGTTGAGTGCTGGCAACATGAGCCACTCGGACACCTGTCAGGGTGGGAGTCCAGAAGATAGGTCCACTTTCTGCCGGCTGAAGATAGGTTTCCAGTGATAATCCGGGTCACTGTAGTGTTTTCAATATTGTCACCTCTTGCCCCAAAGACCAGCTTCCAAAGCAACCAAGGACCAATGGGGCACCTACCTTGAGGCAGGAGGCCATGTGCTTTCAGGTGTTATAATTCCTGCCCTGATAGAGAGAGTCAACTACCTCCACTTACTTCCTAAAGACTACTTTCTTAAGGAATCAAATGTATTCTAGCACTTGATCTGAGAGAGGAGATTACAAGATCACGGGCCATAACAGCGCCTCCTCCTCTAAGGCAGAATGGCAACCAATATAGTGCCATGCCAGTGTCTGCCCCAAGATGAGAGGCTGTATAATGAGTCTAGAGCACTACAGTGCCTAAAACAGGAGGATAAAGTACCTGCCACATTTTCCTCATTTAATATTCCAGATACTCTAGCACTTGTCCTAAATGACTCCAGGTAATGCCAGTATATACTTTCTGAGTCAGGAGACAATGCAGCTGCAGGGCACTTAAGCTCTTGCTCTGAGGCAGGAGGCTAAGGATACCTTAACTTTCTTATCCTCCTCAAAGACTAGCTTCAGGATGAAACCCAGTCTATTGAAGTGCCTACATTTATTTGGTCCCTACCAGAGGTAGGAGGTGATGCACCTCCAGACCATGGCAGACCCTGAAGGCCTTGAAAGCTTGGAATACTCTAGTACCTGTCCCAGGGTGAAAGGCTCTGGGACCCTCAAGGTAAGAGGCTCCAACAGTGTCACCTCTCCTTGGAAGACCAGCTTCCCTTGGGCTGCTAGTCAACCAAAGTACCAGCTAAGGCAGGTGGCTTAGATGTGAACACCTATTGTCTTTTGAAGAGAAGTTTCTGGCCTTCCCTATCCAATTCCAGCTCCATGTCCTCTCATTGCTACTTCTAGCTTCTTCCCTGGGCTTGTGGACTCTCAGAAAACTTGGGACATACCTCCTTCTGCTCTTGTCCTTCTGAGTCTGGCCTCTGATGATCTTATAGCGGGGCCGTCCAACCTTAGGTTTTTATTGAAACAATAGACTGTATGTTTTGATTTGCCATTTTAGTGAGAGCTCTGGTAGCTCTGCTTCATTTACTAAAGCATTTATGTAAATTTCTGTGCTTGTAGGCAGCCACATAAATTGAACTGTGGGGCCACATGGGGGCTGCAGGTGGCATTTTGGACAGCCCTGTCTTATAGGGTCTTTGCTGAAGTGGGTCTTTTCTACTTTCCCCAGCAGCCAGAGAATTCCTGTTGAAGCTAGGCTTCTGTCTACTCTGTAATTAATATAATTATTTTCATATGGTTTCCTCTACTAGAATGTAAACTTCTTGAGAACTATAGACTGATTTTACACTTAGTACAGTAGTTGCCACACAATGTTTAATAAATGTTTGTTTTTTATTGACCTGCCATATGCGTGCTTCATTTTTCTATTTTATTGTGTTTTAATTCTGTTATTTTTAAGAATGAGAATTATTCTAAGGACACATAAAAAAGATAAAGCTTATAAAGAGCACACTTCAATGACTGTTAGAGAGATTGTAGCAACTGTAGGTGCAGAAAATTCAAGTGCATCAAGTGCTATTCAAAAATGCAATGAAACAATCATTCACACTAAAGTGAAGGGTAAAATGTAGTCATGAATGTTGCTGTGGAATGGCCCGATTTTATTCTCAGAAAATAAAGACTTTCAGAGGGGCTCGGAAGCTGGATGTATGGTTGTCAATTCCTCTTCAGTGTGGCATATGCTTTTTTAAGTTGGAGTATGAGGAGATTTTTAAAAAAAAAAAATAGCAAGTTGCTTTTACTAGTAAGGAAAAGAAAATACTTCTCATGGGTAAAGCAATACAAAGACTGGTGTACTAAACCTTACAAATGGTGCAGTAGATAGAAGGGTAGCCCCAGAGTCAGGAAGACCTGAGTTCAAATATGGCCTCAGACATTTACTAGCTGTGTGACCCTGGGTAAGTTACTTAACTTCTATTTGTCTTAGTTTCTTCAACTGTAAAATGTGGTTAATAAAAACAATTACCTCCCAGGGTTGTTGTGAATATCAAATGAAATATTTGTAAAGTCATTAGCACAGTTCCTGACACAAAGTAGTCACTTAATAAATGCTTCTTCCTTCCTTTTTCATTCGAGGCACTACTAAATCCATTAGCTGAAGTAATATCTGTGTGCTTGTAATATTTGGTCATCTTTATCTGACAGTATATACACATATACATACATATACATGTAAACATATATGGATGGATGCATGGAATGCATGAATGCATGTATATATCTCCAATAAAATGTTGGTGAGAGTTATATTTCCCATCCCCAAAATCAGCTTCTCTTGAACCCACAAACAACTTGACTGCCCCATAGTTCTTTGCTAAGCAGAATTATTCCACGGTTACAGAAATCCCTAAATGGAGATGAAATACTGAAAAATATCCTCATACCATAGGAGATATCACACCAAGAGATGGAAATAAACAAGTTTAAATGGTCTTGGAACATTCCCAACTAAAATTACATTGAAAATCTATGGATTTAATCAAAGACATCTTTGAAAAATACACAATTTCCCAAAGGCACACTTAATATCTAATGCACTAAAAGTGTGGTACCATGATAAATTAAGGAATATGTAATTACTCAGTACCAAATTGTATTTCTAAAAGTACAGCCAAAGGAGGACATATTACAGGTTAAACATTTTAAACAGGATAAACTTTAAAAGGCTTATTTTATGTCAATAAATTTAATTATTTTACTTTCTGCCAATTACTTTTCATGATACAGTAAGTGTAAGTAACATACCGTAAATATTAAATATGTTATGTGTTTCTTAACTTTTTGTGTTTTTTAACCTTTATTTGTCATTCCATTTTCATTTTCCATTTCCCTCTTTCTTCGAGAGAATGTGGATATATGGGGTCTGGTTGGTGAATATATTATCTACTCAATTGAATAAGGCTTCCTGAAGAGGAAAATACAGTGTTTTTTTAAGTAGAAGATCGAAACATGTTGAAAAACAGAGAATAGATTATTTATGATGTTATAGACTCCCTAACATTATAACTAATTTTTCCTTTCCTTTTTCTTGAGAGGAGAGAACATATTTTTCACTTAGAAAAAAAATGCAATGTAAGTAGTATATGCTGTGCTTGTTTTATAATACATTGGAGCATAAATAAACTGCAAAAATTAATCTGAAAAAGAAGTCCAAATTTGTAATGGTTGCAGAGTGAAGCATAGCTAGTGTCATCCATTTTCTGTCATATATTTTTATAAAGGATAATTTCTTATATAAAAGTAGAGGTCATACTTGTAAGGCTTCATTCAGCATGGAGCTAATGAAAATTCAGAATTATATTGGTTTCACAATTATCTTAGCAATTTTTTTGTTTGTTTTCATTTTTCTGTAATTAGGAACTTGGGATATCACTGTAAAGACAAGTAATGTTTTGTCCAGTGGCATAAACCCTAAAATGGCCTTTGTCATCTGCTGTGAGCGAGGTACTTGTGCACCAGTCATATTTCCAAAAGGCTCACTTCGAAAGGCTCAGATCTATAGGACCACTATGGAAATGAACAGAAATTATGGAGCCATAAAGAAAGTACGTTTGCAAGTAGAAGATGCTGAGGATGGGGAAGTCTGGCATTGCCATGAGGTAAAAATTATTAAAGCATACACACACACACACACACACACACACACACACACACACACACACACACACACAGAGTCAGGTTTTTGTTTTCATTAGAGTGCAAGTTCCTAGTGGGTCAAGACCACTCATTATATATTAGAGATGGATATTAAACATGTATATGTAAGTATATATATATATGTACATATAAATCCATATATGTACATAATATACATACATATTTACATTGCAAGATTTTTCAGTGATGGTGCATATGATCTCAATATTTTAAAAATACAGTCCATTTGCATTCATTACTGTGAAACTTTTTTTTATTTTAAAAAATAGTGTGAGCTGTCAAGAGTCTTGTCACCATGATTTCAAGGTCAATAGGAAACCGTTCCCTTTTTAGATGGCATTCAGAGAGTAAGAGTCTTGTTAACTAGAAGATATCCAATGAGTAGCTACATTAGTTTTCATATTTCAAAGTTTTAGTTTGTTTTTCCCTATTTCAATCATGTTATGGTTCTGTAAGGCTGGGGGGGGGGCTGTTATTTCAATAATTCCAAATGGGCTTTTACATATTCTGGACCTATAATCCAAGACAGGTAACAAACTGAGAGACTGAAAAGGCCCATAGAGCACTCCCCAAAAAAAAATCTGTCACTTAGATATGCTAAAAAAGAAATGAGTAACAAAAATGACACTTTTCTGTGAAGTCTAAGATAGTAAAATGAAAGCCTTAGATCACATCAAAACTTCTCTGGCAATGGAGCAACAGTAGAGAATATCCCATTTGTATTTGTAATGAAAAAAGTCTTAATAAAGAAGCCTTTCATTTTAAGTTTCAGTATGCTTTTATCCAAGAGCATCTCATGCCCTTTTTGTTGTCACAAAAGAAGAAAACTACTTGCCCCGACAATTTCAAATGATGGTAGCAGTTATGTGATTAAACAAACAGTAGCCATTAGTTGACAAGTCCACTTTTCATTTTTGCCTTCTCTCCATTAAAATGTCTGCGTTTGGTGGATGGGTCAACTTTACACTAAATATCCCAGGCCAAGGGAGCTCAGTAGCAGTTATATATTGAGAACTAAAACTTGCTAATGAATACCTCTGAGAATAGAGGTGTCTATGAAAATTGGTATTGTGAACCGAAGGCAAGTTAAAACAAAAGGACCCCTGAAGTCATCAGAATGATGATAATTCATTCTCAGAGTTGTTCACAGAAGGCAGCTCATGTGGCATTGCTCTTCTCTGGAATTGTTAAACATGGTAAGTTTTCTCAGGACAATGTATGATGCCTCCTGCTGTCTCTTTTGTCATATTTGAAGAGTTGAACAATAATCATACTTATCATCTCTTCTTGCAACCCTACCGGGAAGTATTAGCTAATTGTCTGTAGAACTCTTTGAAATGAATACATTCACCCCACTTAAAGAGAAGTTGGGAATATTCCATACAGTCTTCATAGTAGCAAGCATTTAGGGTAGAAAAATGCTTAGTGGGTTTGTAAACAGGAGCATCCCTCCACCCCAATACCCACATACATACACACATATAAATTTAATAAGATTTTTGCTCATCATACACTTGACACCAAAAATAATTCCCTTAGAGATTATTCTTAAGTTTTTTCTTCTCATTTTGTCTACTGTTATTAAAGTTTTTTTCATTTTACCAGAACACAAATACAAAATAGAAAATAGAAAAAAGAAACAAAAACATATCATAAACTTAAATACTGAAACTTTAAAGTAAGAAAGAAAAAAAGCATGTCATGTGCTTAGCAGAACATAGGAGAAGATTCAAAATATGTAACAATAAATCTTCATTTCAAGAAAGGCTATATGATAAATAATACACCTTGTGTTGAGAATTGTCCATCTTTTCTTTGCTTCCTTGTGTTTTCTTTTGTTCTCTGCTCTACTTTTTAACTTTGTTCTTTTTCCCCTCCTCCCACCCCACAGAAGGCTACAATATAATTTAATATTTTTGACATATACATAGACATACAGATATATACATGCACTTATACACATATACATGTGTTTATAGACATATACTTTCCC
>JAQQSZ010020633.1:0-10099 GCA_028646595.1 Phalanger gymnotis
ACTGTATGTTTTGGTCTTCTTTGTCACCAAAGAAGGATTCCAGAGTCTGAGACTGAATCTGGGTGTGTTTTCACTGCCTGGCCATGTTCCCAGCCAACTTACTTAACCCTTGAGTTTTTCAGTGGGTTATGACTGCTTGTAGACTAAAGAGTTCTATGTTCCACGCTTGGGTGGATGCGCTGCCTCACCAGCACTCCTCCTTCCCCAAGAACCCCCTACCTGGACTGGGCTTAAATCTTCAGCAGGCTCTTCACTCCTGCTCTGATCAGCCACTTAATTCCTCACACCAGTTGGGCCTGGGGCCAAAAGCAACTGCAGCTGTAGTTCTGTAGCTGCCCCACCTCCGCTGCCCCAGGGGCGGTGGCCGAACCGCAAACTCAGTCCCACAGCTTTTCCCGCTAACCTTCTCTGTTGTCTGCTGTTTGTGGGTTGTGAGGTCTGGTTGATGCCACAGCTCAGCAATTCAGGATGCTGGGGCACTCTCCTCTCCGCTCCTGGTCTCGTTGGTCCGCGGTCTGGTCAGCCCGCGCTGCACACGCTGGGCTCTGCTGGGCTCTGCTAGGCTCGGCTCCGCTCCGCTCCGCTCCCCTCAGCTGGGATCTGGGAGCTCTGTGTGGGACAGACCTTACCCAGAGACCATCCAGCCTGTCCTGGGCTGGAGCCCTGCTTCCCTGTGCCACTTTGTGGGTTCTGTAGCTCTAGAATTGGTTCAGAGCCATTTTTTTATAGGTTTTTGGAGGGACTTGGTGGGGAGCTCACACCAGTCACTGCTTCCCAGCCGTCATCTTGGCTCCGCCCCCAAGAAATTTTTTAAGACAATCTCATACATCAAGATTATGTTAATCTCACTGTGAAATTTGTATTTTATTATGATAATTTCAATTCTTTTTTGTTCATGGAATAATTTTTAGTAAAATGTGATTTTTATAAAACATTTACAAACATAGGTAGAGTATTATGCTAGTTTATAATTAAAAAAGAGATGTAAAATTTTGAACTTTTGAAGAGGTGGAAAGCCAGTTTGTAGGGAAAAAATTTTCATTTATTTGCCAATTTGTAATACTTTTATGCCCTTTGTGAGTTTACTCAGAAGTTTTGGTTTAATTAAATACAGAGTTCAAGAAAACAGTTTTTGCTTCTTCCTAGCACCTCCTTTTTTTTTCTGCCTTTTGGGAAACCAAAAGTTCTTGGAAAAATAACCCACTCTCCTTCTCATATGGTCTCTTAAAAAAAAACACTATCTCTGTGTTCTCTGGGCCTTCTAACATCTGAACAATTTGATTTCATTTGTGCAGTCGCTTTTCAGTTTCAAGTAATCAAAGTTACCTATTTTATCTTTTGTAATTGCCTCTGTCTCTTGTTTGGTTAAGAATATATCTACCCAGAGCTGTAAGAGGTATGTGACTTACTTTTCTTCTGTTTTGTTTTTAATAGTATGATCTTTAATATTAAGGTTGTATATCCATTTAAATATATTGTAGAATGTTGTATAAAGTTTAGTGTGAGCCTAATTTTTAGCACAATACTTCCCAATTTTCCCACCATTTTTTATGAAATAAGTGGTGTTTCCTACTTTATCAGACATTGGATTATTGACTTCCGTTGTTTCTGATTCTCCCTTGTCCAGTTTGTACCATTGACCTATCTGTTTTTTTTAAGCAGTTTTTATCAGAATATTGAAGCCTGCCTCACAGTTAGATACTTGTGTTTTCACTGTCCTTTAGCCTAAAGGTAGAGAGTAGGACTTTCTTATCCTTGACATAGGGATGTGTTTGCATTTTCATTCTTTTATTTATCATACATTTTGAGCACAATATTTTCAAGTTATAGAAGAATAGTTTGTTTATGTGATCCTTTCATGTGAGTGAGGAGCCCAGGATATGTGTAAATACTTACATGTAGAGAAATGAAGGTTTTGTTGTTTAAGTGACTTTGAAGAGTTCATTAATTTCCTTCAGCCACTCAATCAAACAGGCATCCTTGCTCTGTAGGGAATTACTTTTCCCTGAATTACTTTAGCTGTACTTGTAGCAATAGAGAATACCTGGTTGCTGTATTTGGTATAATCTGTCGTGTCACATAGTATTAACTACTATTTCTCTAGTGTTTTAGGGTTTATAAAGTGCTTTCTTCAATAGTTTTGTTAGGTAAGTAGTACAAGAATTGCCAGTCCCATTTTATAGATGAAGAATGACCACACACAGCTAACAGATATAAGAACTGGGACTTGCACAGTTTTCCCGATTTCTAGTCCAGCCTTCTATCCTCTTATCAGAATGCTTTTCATATGGAGCAGGGCTGTCCAAAATATGGCCTGCAGTGCAATTTATGCAGCCGCCTACAAGCATAGAAATTTACGTAAATGCTTTAGTAAATGAAGCCGAGCTACCACAGAGCTCTTGCGAAAATGGCAAATCAAAATGTACTGTCTATTGTTCCAATAAAAACCTAAGGTTGGACAGCCTCTATATAGAGTATTAGACCGTAGAAGGCTGGAACAGAAAAGGATTCCGGAATGCATTTTAGTCCAGCCTCCTTACCTTGCCCCCTCACTTGACAGAAAAGAAAGCTAATACTTACTGGATTATTGCATCATTGTGTCCAGTAAAATCTTGAGTTCTTTGGTGAAACATTCCCCAGCCACGTGGTGCCTGTCCATTACACTTAAGCGTTCTGCCGATAAAAGAGCCCCTTGCTTTTAATAAAGGTATTAGTAGGGCCACTCACAAATGAGAAAACTAAGGCAGGGATGAAATAATTGGCTTGCCCTTTGCTACATAGCTCATATTTATCAGAGGTGGAAGTTAATCTACAGAATCACAGAAATTTGAGTGTCAGAAGGGACCTCAGCAACCCTAGAATCCAACCGTGGACAAGAGTCCGTACCATACTATGCTACTCAGTAAGTGGTCACAAAACATTCTTTGGAAGACCCGTTCCACTTTTGGACAACTCCTGTTGGGAAGTTTTTTCCTGACATCAAAGCTGTCTTGGATTCTTTGCAGTTTTTACCCCTCACTTCTTTTGGGGCCCTCTGGGGCCAAACAGAACAAGTCTCATCTCTCCTTCACATAACACTCCTTCACATACTCGATCATGGCTACCAAATACCCTTCTCTTCTTCATGCTGAACACGTTCAAGAGCTTCAGCTGATCCTCATAGTTCGTAAACTCAAGTCCCTTCACCAGCCTGTCTACATTTCTTTGGACACCCTCGTTTGTTAGCGTCCTTCTTAACCCATGGTACTGAGAACCGAACACAATATTCCAGATGAGATCTGACGAGGTCAGAATCTAGTGGGTTGTCGGTTCTGCTTCTGGAAGCTATGCTTCTCCGAACACTGCCAAGATTGCAATAGTTCTTTTGGCTGCTACAGCACACCATTACTGACCACTATTGAGCATGCACTCCATTCAGACCCCAAGACGCTCTTCAGAAATGATGTATTCACGCCTCTTCCCTCTTATGTTTTTGAATTGATTTTTTGTACCGAAGTGCAAGACTTCATATTTATCCTTATTTAATTTCGTCCTATTAGATTCAATCTAATGCTCTAGCCTATCAAGAAACTTTTGTATCCTGACCATCATCCAGCTTGTTAACTTTCCCTCCCAACTTTGTGTCACCTGAAAATTGGATTAGCAGTCATCTATGCTTTTTATCCAAATCATCAATATAAATGTTAAATGGCAAAGGGCCACATAGAGATGCCTGAGGGACTGACTCCTAGAAACCTACCTCTTTAAGTCCGGACCCATCCATTTCTGAACACATCTGATTGTATTATCCATATCTGTCAATTTTAGTATGAGATACTTTATTAAAAGAGTTTTTAAAAATTGTTTGTTTTTGCAAAAGTTCAGGTAAACTAAATGTAGAGTATTCCCCCTGTCTTTTAGTTTAGTTATCCTGTGAGTCACAAGGAACTTGAGTTCAAATGCAGCTTTAGCCACTTACTAGCTGTGTGACCTTGGGCAAATCACTTAACCTTTGTTTTCTTTAGTTTCCTCCTTGGTAAAAGGAGGATAATAATAGCACCTGCCTTCTAGGGTTGTTTTGAGGATCAAATAAGATAATTGTAAAACACTTAGTACAGTGACTGGCGCATAGTAATGGCTATATAAATGTTAGCCATAAAATGTAAATGAGGTTTGTCTGGCATGATCTGTGCTTGATGAAGCCATGCTAGCTATTTGTAATTACTGCTTCCCTTTCTATCCCTTTCTAGGGATTCTCTTTTATTGATCCTTTCAGGAATTTTCCCATGAGGCCAAGTCAAGCTCACTGGCCTGTACTTTAAATAGACTTTTCCCCTTCCCTAATGTTATCATTGTCTTTTGTTCTGTAATCACATGTGCAAATTTTTTTTCTGTACTGGAAGACTTAATTCATCTGGGCCCAGTGACTTGAATTCCTTAAGGGTGGCTAAGTATTCTCTTATTCTCTCAAATCTCTTGCCTCCAAATCCTAGCTCTCACTATATCAGGCTGCCTCTTAAAAGCTGTGGCTCTTTGTTGTGTTTCAACCAGTTTACTGCTTTTGTCTCTCAAAAGTGAAAATGGTATATACTGCGAACACAGGATTCCATTTTATTGGTTAGTTACTCCACTGAAATAAAAGATTTGAGTTGACTTTATCCTCCTTGGCATTTATAGGATCTAGGGCAGAGGTGTCAGACTTGGGGGCTGTAATACTCTCTAGTGCTGCCCAAGCCAGATTAAAAAGTAATTTGAGAAATGTTTAACAAAATAAATAAAAATACAATATACTATAGATAATGTTAATTTGAGTTTTTCTAAGTAGGTTGGCAGCAGGGATCAGTTTCTATTCAAGTCTGACATCCCTGATTTATGACATATTATGATGAATTCAGAGTGAGAAAACATTTAAGAATATTTGTGATTAAATCCTACTTTAGAGAAAGGATCATAAACAAAGGGGAAGAAATAAACCATCTCTATTATTAATATAGAATATGCCAACTGTTGTGGAATACCACCTGCTTCTATTATTGGATTTGAGCCCCAAAGATATTGTAAGTCATTTATTTGCTTATATATAAGATAATAGACGGCTAGGTAGCACAATGGATAGAGAGCACTGGGCCTGGAGTCTGGAAGATCTGAGTTCAAATGTAACCTCAGATACTTACTAGCTGAGTAACCCTGGGCACGTCACTTAACTTCTGTCTGCTATGCTTCTTTCATTCTACAGTGGAGATAATAGTAACATCTACTTCTCAGGGTTGTTGTGAAGATCAAATGAGATAACTAAAATGCACTGGCACAAGGAAGTGCTGTCTACGTGTTAGCTGCCATTATTGTTGTTATTATTATTTCTCTTTTCATACTCAAAGATAGAATTTTTTTTTTTTTTTTTTTTTTACAAATTTCGCCATGTTTGGGGCTGCTGCTACTTGTCTTCAGTGATGGAAGTTTCAATTTGATAAGAGTAGTCAAAGTGTAGAAAAACCGTTAACCGTATCCTGGGTCCAACTAATGGGGCCATCTGGGAATCAAAGTAAAGGGGACATTTCTAGATAGGGTGGGCTGTGTACCAGTGAGGTCTCTGCTCTTATGCCCTACTCTAATATTTCCTGGCATTTATTAGAATAAGCAGAAACATCTTGTCTTGTGTTTTAGAATGTAAACTGGGGTGGGGAATGATAACTTTTTTCTTCATTTTTCTAGGAATATGGCCTGTTGGGGAATAAACATCTTTTTCTGTCCCTGCCTATGTAAAGAATATGGGCTTTAGTAACAAGCTGTTGTCTGTATTTAAAAAAAAATCTTGTATCACTCATTTTTCTTTTTTTCATAACTTCACCGTGAATTTGTTAGAAGTATATTAGTAATAACATGGCTGTAATCTCTTAGAAAACACTAACACTGGTTATACTAGAAATTAGTTTTCACTTGGGAATTAGATGATTGCTTCATAAAATAGAAATGGTAGTTTTGTCACATACATATTAACACATTGATATATTCAGAATATTTGGCTGCCAAACGTAGTAGTTTAATTAGAGTGGAATGTGTATTCTCATATCTTTCAGTAGAACTTTGCTTGACTAAAAATAGATTGGTTAAATAGCAAAAATATTGTAGCCCACGGATGACATCATTTTAAAACTTTTACATTTGCCAAAATTAAAATGGAGCTCTAAAATGCTTTTAATACATGCTGCTTTTCATCTTCAAAGTACAGAATTTAACAAATACCTACAACATGCAAAGCACTAGGGATTCAAAGGTAAAAAGAAGAGTTCCTGCGCTGGAGGAGCTTAGAAAATTTATTCTAATTTTAAGTTGAGAAGGTTAAGTGCTGCCATGCTTTGCAGTTTTTATCAGATTTTTCACCAGCCATTCACAGGTATGCTTGACATTAATGTGGCTTTGGATATATTGTGACATGTACATTGTATGAGTTCAGTCATTTGAAAGAATGATGAGATTTGGTATAAATAAGACTGATAATTTTTCTATGATTTTTGCCTTGGCAGTGGATGAGTTTGGAATGTCAAATGATCTGTAACTCTTTAGAGCAGGGATTGTTATTCTTGACCTTTTTTTTTTGGTGACATAAAACCATGTGGAAGTCTTGTGAATGAATCCTATCGACCTTTTCCTGAATATTGGGAGTCTTGTGAATGAATCCCATCAACCCTTTCCCGAATATTGGGAGTCTTGTGAATGAATCCTATCAACCCTTTCCTGAATAATGTTTTTAAATGCATAGAATAAAATACATAGGATTAAAAGGAATCCAAGGGATAGTAAAAATAAAAATGTAATTTTTCCTTATACAAGTTTACAGACCCCTGGAACCCAGGTTGGGAACTCTTGCTTTAGAGAAAATAGAGATCTGCACCCAGTTTTTAAACATAAAAAAGGGGAAATTTTAAGCTCTTAGTACAGGTCTAAAAAACTAAACTTCCCATATAAACTTTTTGTTGTTGTGATTTTTTTAAAAAAGCTTTTTCCCCCCTTTTTTCTCTTATCCCACTGACTCCTCTTCCCCTTCCACACCAAAGAAACCCTCTTTTCACAAATATAATCTAGCAAAACCAGTCAACACATTGCTAATGAGTACCTCATTCCATACCTCACTTTACCATTTCTCTGCAGAATGCAGAGGCATGCCTCACTCTCCATCTTCTGAAGTCATGATTCTCCAGCTTAAATTTTCTTCACCCTGGCTTGGTTATTTCTGCCAGTGGTACCACCATATCTCCTTGTTTGCCATGTTTTAGAACCTTAGGTTTCTTACTTGACTTTTTTCCTCCATAACTGCTCATATACAATCAGTTCCCACCCATTCCACCTCTTTGGCATTCTTCTTTTCTTTGCTTCCAAAGTGTCATGATCCTAGTATAGTTCCTACTGACATCTAATAATGATACATGACATTTAAATAATTCTTTAAAGTATGCAATGCCTTTTACATTATCTCCTTTGAGCTTCTGACAGGTCTCTTCCCTTACATCCTTTATTTTTTCCAATCTGTTCTTTATACCACAGCTTCTTTTGTCTGTAATCTGGTAATGATCACTCCTCAGAATCTTCTGTAGCTTCCTGTTGACTACATTAAATAAAGTTCAAACTCTTTGCCTGACATTCCAAGCTCTCCACAATCTGTTGCTACCCCACCTTTTCTTATATTACTTAACATGTCTTTTGTGCCCCAGCCAAACTGTACTGGTAGTGTGCATTGAAAACACAGCCAATCCTTTGTTTACACTTTTCAGGTTAGAACAGTTCCTCTAGAAACTCATCCTCCTGTAAGATTCATATCAGCTCTGAAACTCACCCCCTGCTTATTGGACCCCTCCCTCCTCTGATCAAAGGTGGTAGGGAATGGACACTGGAAACTCCTCCTAGATTTTCTGTTTAAGGAGGGGATCGAGGGCAGTCACCTCTTCATTTCCCACCTGGCTGCAGGACTCTAGCATGCCCCTAAATTGGGTGCTCTTCCTCTTTCCCTCCCCTATTCCTTATGTAAATCCACATCAAGAGGAAGTAGGTAAGCTCCTTTCCTTTTGTGCAATGGGATATATACATAAGAAGGAAGCTGCTTTCCAGTGAGGGCACAATAGGCCATAGAAAGCAGAGACAGATGGTAACCAGAGCAAAATGGAGATGCCAGGTTAAATGTGGACATGGAAGGAGGCCTACATTGCCGCCTTTCTGAAGCCCCTAGAGGAAAGAAGCTTATGCCATATGGGGACACTGAAACAGCAGGAAGGTAGAGAGCTGATACCGAAAGAAACACATCAGGGAACTGAGGAACCAGTGGCACAAAGCCTTGGCATGAAAGAGCAAACCCAGATGTTGACATTCTCTAATACTTTGAGCCATGAGAACTCTAGTCCAGGACAAGGTTGAAGGTGGAGTCTGTGGGTAGCAATGTGAGAAAGGGCAGCACTCTTGGAACTCTAGACTTCACAAGTAATAAATACAAAAAGGTAGAAGGATTCTAAGGATCCTGTAGGAAGAAGTAGGAGAGGGTTTTTTTTTTTCTTGACTGGCTGTTGACTTGACTCTGAATCCTTTCTGTATTTTTATTGGGTAATTTAAATGTTTTCTGTATTCAATGCTCATGTTAGCCTGAATGTTTGCAGGGTAACTGAAGGCATTTGGAAGGAAGGAAAATGAATTAGGATATTCCCAGTGGGGATGTAAGAGGTACACAGAAAACAATTCTCATGTCAAGAGGAATAGTCTGATACTAGAGTTATAACCTGAAATTTTTTCCCTATTTTTTGAATACCTATCTAGTTTTCATGTCATCTCTTTCAAGAAACCTTCCCTGATTGGTAGTGATTTAAATCCTCAGGTTTCATACTATTTTGCAGCTCTCTAATGAACTTATTATATATAATGTGTAGTATAGTTACTTGTATTTGTCTCATTTCACTACTAGACCATAGATCTCATGAAAAGAGACTGTATGTTAATCAAAAATTTTCACCTCCTCCTGCATCCAGCATAGTGTGACATTGGCCTTGATACTTTTCTTCCTGTATGACAATTCATCTCTTAACCTGGAAAATTTTAAAGTGACTGTGACTCTTCCTGTTCACCTCCACCTTCTAGCTTGCCTGGCTTCCTTCAAGTCTCAGCTAATTCCCCACCATCAAAGCCTGTCCCGGTCTTCTGGACTCTTCCCTCTAAGACCACCTCCAGTTTATTCTTTATGTGTCTTACATTCACATAGTTGTTAACATGTTGTGTCCCACCTTAGGCAGTGATCTCCTTGAGGGCATGGACTGTCTTTTACATTTCTTTGTATCCCCAGTGCTTAACACAATGCCTGGCACACAGTAGTGCTTAGTAAATGTTAGTTGACTACCTTAATAAATGTTTGAGTGAGTGAATGTTGCCTAGGCTCTGGAAGGTCAACTTTTCAAATTCTTTCCTGAATCTGAGATAAAATTCTACCGGTCAAGATCTTTTTGGGTCATCACTGCTATCCAATGTGTCAAATATCCCTTCCATCTCTGTGTCATCTGCAAATTGTGACAAATATACCATCTATACTTTTATCTAGGTCATTCACAGAAAATATGAGCAGATTGCCAGAGACACTCCACTAGAAACATTCTTTAGTAAGATGACCTTGAACCAGTATAGCCTATATTTTTCCCATCTTTTCCAAAAAGATAGAATGAGAGACATTTAAGTTTTGTTAAAATCTAAGTAAACAATACCTGCTACATTTTCCTTAGCTAGTGGTTTAGTAATCCTGGGAAGGGGGGCGCGGAATTGAAATAAGATCGATCCGGCAAAGCAATTCTTCACAATCATTTCCTTATCTAGATGTTCACTAGTGATGTCTTTTTTTTAAATTGTTTAATTTTGATATTCTTTTGAAATTTTTAGTTCCAAATTCTATCTCCCTCCCACTCCTCCGGCACTTATTGAGAAGGGAAACAATATATCAATAATACATGTGAAATCATGCGAAACATTTACGTATTAGCCATAAAACAAGAAAATTATACTTCAGTTGGCATTCAGAGTTCATCATTTGTCTCTCTGGAGGTGGATAGCAATTTTTTCATCAGGAATCCTTTGGAATTGTCTTGAATCACTGTAT
>JAQQSZ010020634.1:0-10098 GCA_028646595.1 Phalanger gymnotis
CTGCTTTCTGGTCGCCATCTTGGCTCCGCCCCCAATCAATTGATTTCTTAAGGAAGTTACTCTGGTTCTGTTCAATTCAGTGCTTGTATGAACTATCAGATGGTAACACCGTCCAAATATCATACATAGGGAGAAGGAAGGTTATTTTTCTAGAAGGAATAATTCTGATTCTGTAATGAATGAGAATCTGAAAGATATGGAGGAGGGAAGGTCACATTGCCCATTTCCCAATAACAGTAACAACAGTAATAGTAAATCTTGCTTCCCTATATCCACTCCACCCCCGCAAATGGTAGCTGTAGAGAATTGGAAAAAGCTCACTAATTACCTGTTGTTAAATTTATTAAGAGATATTTCTAAAGCATATTTTAAAGGATTTAAAACATTTATAAATGGAGTCTTAAATTTAAATAAGTAGTGTGCTTAGCACAGGCCCTTCAGGCTTATAATAACATACCAAAAATGTAGATAAGTGTTCACTCAAAGGAGGTTATCATTCAAGTGTAGTCAGACCAAATCTAAGTTGCCTTAAGCCTACACAATCAAAAGAAAGAGATAGAATCTATTATAAAAGCAGAATAAACAGCCATCAATGACAGACAAATTCTGTTTTCTTATTCCTTGGATACCTTTTGCTCATTTAAATAATTTTAAAATGAACTTGCATTTGATTCATTTAAAAAAAAAAAACATGTTAAGTTGTTCTCTGAGACTCTTTTTATGTATTTTGTGTTTTTGTGGTTGTTGTTTTTAATTTTACCAATATCTACTATATGAAATCAACAGTAACCAGTGTGGTGTAATTAATAAAAAAATTTACCCGAAAGTGAGGGAAACCTGGATTCAAATCCTACCTCTGACATATATTGCTAGGGGGCATTCCTTGGACATTTCACTAAATAGTTCAGTTCCCCGAGGGGAATCTCTAAGACTTTGATGTGTAGAAGAGTTGTTAATCTATATCTATGGAAGGGATGTCTATAACAGAGGAAGAGAGGAAGAGAAGGGAAGGAATGAAAGTAGAGGTGGGGGAAAGGGAAGAAAGTAGAAGAGAGAGAAGGAGAGACTTCTATTTGATTCATCTTTAGTTTATAAACATGCTCATTCAGTGAGTCTGTCAAAAATAAGCATTTATTAATCATGTATAATGTGCTAAACCCCAAAATTAGTTTGTTCTTGAGCAAAGAAGCTTACATATTTTCTCTTTCGCTGTCTCCTATTTTTTGTCTCTGTCTCTCTGTTTCTCTTACCAGCCTCTTTCTCTCTTTCACTATCTCTGTCTGTCTCATTCTCTGCTTGTCTCTACCTCTGTCTCTCTGTCAATGTCTCTCTGTCTCTGACTGTCTCTCTCTCTGTCTCTGTCTCTCTCTCTCTATACATATATGTGTGTGTGTGTGTGTGTATGTATGTCTATATAGAGACACAATATAGTGTATATCCATATAACATAAACATACATATATATGCATATATGTTATATATATAGTTTTATATATCTATATAGTTGTTATTATTTAGCTGTTCAATCACATCTGACTCTTTGTGAACACATTTGAGATTTTCTTGACAAACATACTGGAATACTTGCCATTTCCTTCCCTAGCTCATTTTACATATGAGGAAACTGGGGCAAACAAGTGCCTTGCTCATGGTCCCGAAGCTAATAGGTGTCTGAGTTTCAAATGTAACCTCAGGAAGATGAATTATGCCACCTAGCTGCCCCATCTATATAGTTACATGGTTATATAATAATTGTAATGATAGTTGGCATTTACATAGCATTTTAAGGCTTACACTTTACAAATATATCATTTTATCCTCAAAACAACTCTAAGAGATAGGTGCTATTATTATCTCCATTTTACAATAAGGAAATTGTTGCAAATATGGATTAAGTGAATCAAGGGTCACAAAGTTGATAAGTATCTTAGAAAAGACTTAAACTCAAGACTTCTTGACTCATTTTCAGCATTTTACCCAATACAACACTTTGTATTCTAAGAATTTGGAGAATCTGTAATTTTTATTTCAGAAGTTTTCAAGCATTTTTGGTGTTAGAATTTTTTATACTCTTAAAAATTACTGAGGGACCATATGTTTATGAGTTATATCTGTCAATACTTATCATATTAGAAATTACAGCATTTTAAAAATGTGTTTATTCATCTTAGACCAATAATAATAAATCTGTGATGTGTTAAAGTAAATAACAAGCTATTTTTATGAAAATAATTATTGTCAATAAAGTAATAGTGAGAAGGGTGGCATTGATTCACATAGTTTCTTTTTTTTTTTTCCAAATCTCATTTATGTTTTTCTCGTTAGAAAAAAGCTGGACTCTCAGTCCGTTGTTGCATGTTTTGATTGAAATAGATAAATAAAATCTGACCTCACACAAGCATGTAATTGGAAAGGGGAGGAGCATTTTATTACAAATAATTATTATATCATGATCAGAAAAGGATGCATTGACTATTTCTGCCTTTCTGCACTGGATTGTGTGGTGTTTACATCCTAGTATATGGTTAATTTTTGAGTATGTGCTATGTACCAATGAGAAAAAAGGTATTCCTTTTTATTCCCTTTCTCCAGAAAGTCTCCATATTTTTCTCCAAAAGTCTATCATATCTATCTTTCGTAAACATCTATTCACCTCCTTAACTTTCCTCCTGTTTATTTTGAGGTTGGATTTATCAAGTTCAGAGAGGGGGATGTTGAAATCCTCCACTAGTATAGTTTTGCTGTCTATTTCTTCCTGTAATTCCCTTCACTTCTACTCTAATAATTTGGATGCTATACCAATTGGTGCATAGATGTTAAGTAATGATATTACTTCATCATCCGTGGTGCCTTTTAGCAGGATATAGTTTCCTTCCTTATCTCTTTTAATTAGATCTATCTTTGCTTTTGCTTTGTCTGAGATTAGGATTGCTACCCCTGTTTTATGTGTTTTTAGTTGAGCTGAAGCATAATATATCCTACTTCAGCCTTTTATCTTTACTCTGTGTGTATCTCCATGTTTCAAATGTGTTTCTTGTAAACAACATATTGAGGATCATGGCTTTTAATCCATTCTGCTATCTGCCTCTGTTTTATGGAAGAGTTCATCCCATTCACATTCACAGTTATGATTACTATCTGTGTCTTTTTTTCATCCCATTCCCTATTGCACCTCTTAATTATGATTTTTTATCATCACATCAGTTAATTTATACTCACATCCTCTGTCTATGTATATCCTTTTTGATTGCCATGATAACTATACCGTTGTCAAGATTCATATATATATATATATGTATATATATATATGTGAACATATATAAAACAATATAATCCTATATAAGGATGTAAACAATTTGCCCTTATTGAATAACAAGGCTTTTTCCCCTTGTTTTCCCCTTTTTTCCCCCTCCCTGTTTACCTTTTTATGTCTCTCTTGAATTTTGTATTTGAAGATCAAATTTTCCATTGAGCTCTGGTCTTTTCATCAGGAAGATCTGGAATTCACTTATTTCACCATCACCTTGCCTGAAAAATTATGCTCAATGTTGGTGGGTACTTGATCCTTGATTGTAGTCCAAGCTCCTTTGAATTTCAGAATATCATATTCTAATTCTTCCTGTCTTTTATTGTAGAAACCACAAAATCTTGCATGATCCTGACTGTAGTTCCACAATATTTGAATTATTTCTTTCTGGCTGCTTGCAGTATTTTCTCCTTGACCTGATAATTCTGGAATTCGGCTACAAAATTCCTTGGAGTTTTGAATTTGCGATCTCTTTCAGGAGGTGATCGGTGGATTCTTTTGATGACTATTTTACCCTCTGGTTCTAGGCCCTCGTGACAATTTTCTTTCATGATTTCTTGGAAAATACTGTCCAGGATCTTTTTTCGTCATGGCTTTCTGGTCAACTAATAATTCTTAGATTGTCTCTCCTGGATCTATTTTCCAGTTCAGTTGTTTTTCTGATGAGATATTTTACATTTTCTTCTATTTTTTTCTTTCCTTAGATTTTGTTTGACTGATTCTTAATGCCTCACAGAGTCATTACTTTCTACTTGGCCAATTCTAATTTCTAACCAATTCTTCATTTAGCTTCTGTACCTCCTGTTCCATTTGCTTAATTTTACTTTTTAAGAAGTCATTTTCTCCAATTAGATTTGGATATCCTTACATATTTTGCCAATTTTACTTTTTAAAGATTTGTACTCATCATTGAGTTTTTTCCAGTTTTTCTTTTACCTCTCTAATTTGTTTTTTTTTTTTTTTTTTACAATTCTCCTTTAGCTCATCCAGGATTGTTTTTGGGCTTGAGACCAGTTCATATTCCCTTTTGAGGTTTAGATGTGGGTATAGTGTCAATGCTGTCCTCTTCTGAAAGTGTGTTTTGATCTTCTCTATCCCCATAATATGATTCAATGGTCTTTTTTAGTCTTCTACATTCCTTTTTCATGGTGGTTGACTTTTTTCCTTGCTTTTTATGCTTCTGGGGCCCAGGGGACTCTGTCTCAAGCTTCTTGGGCTTGGAATTGGAGACCTGGTTACTCTTGTGTGCTGTGGCCTCTGGTTTTGTCAGTTAGAGGCTATTTAGTGCTCCTGTTCACCTGGTGCTATGCTAGAGTCGGCTGGTGTGCTACAGATTGAGGCCTAGTGAGGTCTTTCTGAATTTTCCTGGGGGTCACTGTGTGAGGTGTGAGGTAGGGCTATTCTGTCTGCTGGAAGTCTTGTCTTCCCCTAGGTCTGTGCTATATAGCACAGGTCATTTCAGCAGTTGACTGCCCTGGTGTCTGCCAATTCCCGTGGCTGTGCAAAGGCATGCCTGGTGTTGGTGCTTGCAGCTCCACCCCCCTGGGGCTCAGGAACTCCCATAGGTCTGCCAAGGTGGGGCCTACTAGGATGCCTCCCTTTTTAGTATTATTATGATGAATAATTTGGTCTTCCTGACCTCTGGAATGTGTGTCTGGAACCCCTAGTGGTCTATTGCCTCAACAAAAATCTTTGACAAAGAGAAATTGAGGCATAAAGTTCTGAGCATAATCAATTTATTAGCAAAGCTAGCAACTGCCAATAAATAAGGTCAATGGATCCTCACTAGCCAAAGAACCCTCTAACAGGCAGAACACCTTTTTTATATGGTTGGTTACATAAGGTTTAGTGCCGCAAGTTAAAATAAGACGATTATTGAAGGTGGCTTGGCTCAGAGAGAGTGTCCAAAATCCATGACAAAGAGAAAAACATAGAGTTGGCTAACTTCCTCTGGAAAGTTTTGTGTCAGGCACTACCTACAACAGAGTGGTCTGGAGCTAGGCAAAACATCTCACGAGCAGGTTGGCAGATATTCCCTTTTCCTGCTCCTATCTTATGGGATGAGGCAGATTGTGTCCAGGCCGTGGGCCAGAGGAATAGCGAAGTTAAACTCTTACAAAATCTCCTACTAAAGTGTATACAATCAAATCTAAGTCTGGTCTAGAAGTTCCAGGGAATATATACAATTCTCAATTAAGACATGACACAAAGTGGGGTATCAATTTTCAGTTTCATGCTACGGACTACTCTTTGAGGTTTTTTTAGGAAACCCCTTTAGGCACCTATATGGTATATAGTATAGATATTTGAAGCTTTTGTAATAGACCAAATGAGAAGTGATGAGAGCATGAACCAGTGTGATGTCTGTGTATGCAGAGAAAAGGAAATAGAATAAAGAGAGTTTGTGCAGATAGCAATGAGCAGATTTGGCAATGCAAGAAGGTGAAGATTACTCATAGATGTTGTCCTTAATGTAAATAGTGAAATTTGAAGGTTGTTGGAAAATATAATGGTGTTGAAGAAAGATAATGAATTGTTTTAAAATGATGTTTCAGATACCTAACATTGAACTAGTTTGAAATGACTAAAACTCAGTTTGCGAAGTAGGACAAGTTCAGTATACAAGGGATGGGAATATAGAGATGGAAATAAAGATAAAGGTAATGGATAGATCTATAAAAGATAACACTCTTTATGGGAACTTGTGAAATAATCTCATGAAACAGAATAGAGAGAGAAGACAAGACCTAGGTTAGAACCAAAGATTACACTGATAACTAAGAGGTGAAATATGGATGACAAATCTGCAAAGAAAACTAAGAATGAGTTGTCAGAGAGATAGGAGACTCAAAAGAAAGCAGTGTTATAAAAAACAGAAAAAAAGTATTCAGGGGAGAAGTTGGTCAACAGTTCCAAGTGCTATAGAGATAAAGATGAGGATAGAGAAAAAGTCATTGTATTTGCCATATGAGAGATCATTATTAACTTTGGAGAAAGTGATGAGGTAAGAAACCACTAAGTAAGACACAGTGCACATAGTATATGTAAAGAAAGCCTAGGATGCAAGAAAGCCTGCATTCAGTATCACTTCTGATATGTGCTGACGGTATGAATGGCCAAGTTACTTTAAATTCTCAAGGCTCTAAGCAACTCTCTAAAACTAAATGTGTTGGGGAATATGCTGACCTGCTTTAGTCTGGGCATAGTGTGTACTTTATTATTTGCATATTTTCTCCCCATCAGACTTTGAGCTCCTTGGGAGGAGAGACTATTTTTGCATCCCTAGTATTTGTCACAGGAGCATGGTACAAGAGTAAATTATTAATAAATGTTTGTTGCCTTGACTTGATTTGAAAGAACAAATACAGACTCAGATCCAGTCTATTCTTATTCCATAGGACATCATATCAACTCTCATGTCAGCAATGATCATTTTTTTATCAATTGAGTGCCAAATATCTATCTATCTATCTATCTATCTATCTATCTATCTATCTATCTATCTATCTATCTATCTATCTCTATCTACCTATCTAATCTATGTATTCAGTCCAATTATCTTTCTTCCTCTGGTCCCAGTTTGAGACCGGACTGCTTATTATCTCTTCTTTGTTCATACAGCATCTCAAATTCAGCATGGCCATAACACAATTAATTTTTCCACTGTACACTGACTTTTTTCCATACTCAAACTTGATGTTTCTGAGGAAGACACCAGCAACTTCCTAGACACTCAGATTCATAAGCCCAATCATCCTAGACTTTTTGGTAATTTCCCATATCTTGCCAGATGCCAAGTTCAGTCACTTAAACACCTACAACATCTTCGTTGTAATTTCTTCTTTTGACTTTCATAACCACTGTAAGAATTAATATCCTCATTTCTACTCACCTGGACTAAAAAGCCTTTTATCTTCCTGATTCCAATTTCTCCCTTTTCTAATCTATCCTCCACAGATAAGCCAAAATACTATGTCTAAGGTACAAATCTATGTCACTTCTGTTAAAAACAATCTTCAATCACTCCCTATTACTTCTAAGACAAAAATACACATTTTTTTCTTCATTCCCCCTATATCCAATCTGTTTCAAATTGTTGCATTTCTTTTTTCATTTAATAGTATTTTTTTCCAATTACAAGTAAAGATAGTTTTCAACATTCACTTTTATAAGATTTTGAGTTCCAAAGGTTAATTTTCTGCCACCCTCTCCTCCCTTCTCCCCAAGATGGCAAGCAATCTATTATAGGTTTTACATGTACAATCATATTAAGCATATTTCCACCTTATTAGTGTTGTGAAAAGAATTCTTCTTTTAGAACAAAAGGGGAAAACTACAAGAAAAAAACATAAAAAGAGAGGAAAAAAGTATGCTTCAATCTGCATTCAGACTGCATAGTTCTTTCTCTGGATGTGGATAGCATTGTCCATAATGAGTCTTTTGGAATTGTCTTGAATCATTGTATTGCTTAGAAGAGCTAAGTCTATCATAGCTGATCATCAGAAAATGTTGGTATTACTATGTATAAGGTTCTCCTGGCTCTGCTCACTGCATTCAGCATCAGTACATTTAAGTCTTTCCAGGTTTTTCTGAAATCTGCATCATTTCTTACAGAATAATAGTATTCCATTGCATTCATATACCACAATTTGTTCAACCATATCCCAATTGATCGTTGCCTGCTCAATTTCCTTGAATTGTTTTATTTCTACCTTCAAGAAATTTATCATCTATGTGCCTTTTTTGAGCAGCTAAGTGGCAGAGTGGATAAAGCAGTAGGCCTGGAATAGTCAGGAAGACCTGAGTTCAAATGTGGCCTCAAATAGTTACTAGTCGTGTGACCCTGGGCAAGACACTTAGCACTGTTTGCTTCAATTTCTTCATCCGTAAATTGAGCTGGGGAAGGAGATGGCAAACCATGCCAGTATCTCTTCCAAGAAAACCCCAAACAAGGTCATTAAGAATAGGACAAGAATGAAAAAGGAAAAATAACTTAACAACAACATGTACCTTTCTCTATATATTTAAATGGTCACCACACTAGATTTGACTCTCATCATTATGCTCCTGGACTACTGCAAAAGCCTATAAATTAATATTACTGCCTCAAGTCTCTTCCCCAATGAAATCCATCCTCCACTCAGCTGCCAAAGTGATTTTTGTAAAGCATAGATTCTCTCTCTGTTTATCTGTCTCCCTGTCTCTCCCTTTGTGTACCTCTCTGTCCCTTCCTCTCTATTCTGTTGCTCTCTTTATCTCTGTCTGTCTGTCTATCTCTCTGTGTGTCTGTCTCTCTCAACACACACACACACACATGCATGTGCACACACACACACACATGCATATGTTTAGTAAACTCTTGCTCCCTATTAACTCCAGGATCCCATATAAAGTCCTCCGGCAATTAAAACTCTCATAAACTATTCCTTTCCTGCCTGTACAGTCTTATTATACACCCAAACAAACAAACAAAAACAATGATCCAGCTACAGAGGCTGTTTTGTTTTTTAACACTCATGATATTCCATTTCTCAGTATATATCTTCCAAATACTTACTTAGGTATTTGCATGTTTTCTCCCCATGACTATAAAATCTTTGAGGATAGGGTTGTTTATACCTTTATTTAACTCTCCAGTGCTTTGAACAGAGATTGTCACAAGAGCAAGTGATTAATAACTGTTTTTTGAGTGACAGAACTTGTGTTTCTTCACATTCCTCCCCTTCTTGCCCTCTGTATTCCAGACATACTGGAATATTCCTGTTGACATCCCATCTGCTGCCTGTGATCATTTGTACTCTTTCCTTACCTCCAGCTCTCTGATACCTGATCCTTCTTTGAGGATCAACTCAGATGTCCTCTCTCATACCCCCTCTCACTGGTTATTATTGATTTCTCTACTCATCTGTGGGCAGCTAGGTAGTTTATTGGATAGCACGTCAGGCATGGATTCAAAAAGACCCCTCTTCATGTGTTTGAATCTAGTCTCTGACATTTAGTACCTGTGAACCCTGGGCAACCCACTTAACCCTATTTGCCTCAGTTCTCATTTGTAAAATGAGCTGGAGAAGAAAATGAGGAGCCACTCCAGTATCTTTCTTTACCAAGCCAATCTCCAATGGAGTCACAAAGAGTCAGACAAAGTAAAAAACTACTACACAGCCACCATTCATCTGTGTACATTTTACATTAAACTAGTAAAACGTAAGCTCTTTCAAGTCAGGAACAATTTTGTTTTTATTGTGTTAATTCTAGTATCTAGCATAGTGCCTTTATATTACATACTAAATGCTTAAAAATGAATAGGATAATTAAAACCTGAATACAACGAAATATAATGAGAACAGATTAGGGAAATATATCTTAGATTTTTTTTTAATTCTGTGAGCTAAGATGAAAGATGGTTTCTAGTTGTGGAGGAACCACAAGGTTTTTGTGGAGAAAGTGACATTTGATCTGGAAAAAGAGAGAAAGTTGGAACATTCCAAGCCAGAGTAACTATGTTAAGCAGGAGATTGAGAGACATAGTTGTAAAATGGAGAGTGGCAGAAGACTTGCAGAATTTTCAGGCTGTTTCTATTAGACGAGTACTAATTCAAAACTACAGATTTAAAGCAATATGATCTTCAAAAACATTTCCAACTGGGAATGATGTCTATAATACATATTAAGCAGTGGGAAGGCAATTTCTGAACTCTCACTGTGCCTTGACAAGGTATCTGAAACCTCTGTTGTTTAAAATTTGACATATTTGCTAATTTACTTTTAACGTTTGGACTTTTCTCTTTAGA
>JAQQSZ010020635.1:0-10098 GCA_028646595.1 Phalanger gymnotis
TCCCACCAGGTGGGCCTGGGGCCAGAAGCAACTGCAGCCTAGTTCTAAAGCTGCCCCACCTCCGCTGCCCCAGGGGCAAGTGGCCGAACCACAAACTCAGTCCCGCAGCTTTTCCCACTAACCTTCTCTGCTGTCTTTGCTCTTTGTGGGTTGAGAGGTCTGGTACATGCCACAGCTCAGTATTTCAGGATGCCAGGGCACTCTCCGCTCGTCTCCTGGTCTGGTAGGTCCGCGTCTGGTCTGTTCGCGCCGTGTGCGCTGGGCTCACCTCCGCTCCCCTCAGCTGGGGGCTGGGAGCTCCATATGGGGCAGACCTTACCCAGAGACCATCCAGGCTGTCCTGGGCTGGGGCCCTGCTTCCCTCTGCCACTTTGTGGGTTCTGCAGCTCTAGAATTGGTTCAGAGCCATTGTTTTATAGGTTTTTGGAGGGTCTTGGTGGGGAGCTCACGCCAGTTACTGCTTTCCAGTCGCCATCTTGGCTCCGCCCCCAAATAACTAGATTTTCATCCGAGCAGTAATTGGCTGAATAAGTTTTATCTCACTTTTGAAATTAAGCAAAAAATATTTTACCCATGAATATCTAAGGTCCTCTGTGGTCCCAGTAAGCAGCTTTTCAAAATCACTGTGTACCTGCTTTGCAAGAAGTAAAACAAGTTGTAATTTTCCTACTCCAAATCTAATCCAAAAATACAACTCAAGAGGGCATCAGTTCTGAGGGTCGAAGTCTCTTATATCATTCTTACTGACTTAGAATTGCTTTTTTTTTTTTTTTTTTTTGCAATATGTGATGGGTGTTTGTCACTAACAGAGTCAATTTTAGTTTATTGTTTAGTGCCTCTCATAGAGTAATGACTATTATTTTCACTGAATTGAGTATAATAAAATCGATGATGGGAAATGCTCGGGAAATAATTACTCTTTTTGGCTTAGGTTTTACCCCACTGATACTAGCAGCAACTGCTGGGCATGTTGGAGTAGTGGAAATTCTTTTAGATAAAGGTGGAGACATAGAAGCACAGTCTGAACGCACTAAGGACACCCCACTTTCCCTTGCATGTTCTGGTGGACGTCAAGAGGTAACCATTTTTAATATTTTACATATAATTTTGACTTTCTGTATAAATACACATTTCTGTCATTTTAGCAGCATGCAATGGAAATTCTTACACATATTTCTACATCATTTGCTCTGTTAAAGAATGTGAGAAATATGAAATTTTCATGCTTATAGGAAATGTTATATAGTAGAATCCACAATGTACATCAGCTTTTCTCTGTATGTGAAACCCCAAGCTTCTGGTATTCTTCCAGTTAAGATCTTATTATTAAATATGAAATAATCTTTCGATATTTAACTAGTTGAAAAATTAACAGAGTGACATTTTGCTGATGTAGTAGTTTGGAGTTTCAAGGCTTTAAATCTATTGGAAACAATTTGGGTGCTTTTTCTGATCTCTAGAGATTTAAGGCCTTTTTATGCTTCCCTTTAATCATAATGCCACAAATTTTGATATGAAAGTTCTAGACCCCAGTGTTTATTTTTTCCTGATGGATGTACCCTTACTATAAACTTGATTTCTCTTCACACCTTACTTTCCAGGTAGTTGACTTGCTGCTGGCTCGAGGGGCAAATAAAGAACATAGGAATGTGTCAGATTATACACCATTGAGTCTAGCTGCATCTGGGGGATATGTGAATATCATCAAAATTCTGCTTAATGCTGGGGCAGAAATTAATTCCCGGTAAGAATGGTTCATTCACAATAATTCTGAATGGTAACTGTCACCTAAAGTCTAAGCCATCTCTCCTAAATGTTTGGATGCATGGTTTTAGATTAAGTCAGCCAAAACTCCTCTAATAAAAATGATTAATATAAACAGTAACACACAGCTTGTTTCCTATTTTGCTCCTTTCAGTGATCCATAATTTCAGTAGTCTCTTTTTTAAGGGAAGGGGTGTAAGTTAACCATTGGCTGGAAGAGTCACCATTTGACATTTTGCCTGTAACTTTGGAGTCAGAAAATAAAACAAAGTTGTTGTTGTTTTTTTTCCCAACAAAACATTTTCCTCTTGTGTCTTTTGTGCAGGAAGTTTTCTGCTTGCTGAGTTTTTTTTTTTTTCCTCAGGACTGGGAGTAAACTAGGCATTTCTCCTCTCATGTTGGCTGCCATGAATGGGCATGTTCCTGCAGTGAAGCTGTTGCTTGATATGGGTTCCGATATTAATGCTCAGATAGAGACCAATCGGAACACAGCACTTACTCTGGCCTGTTTCCAGGGACGAGCAGAGGTAGTCAGTTTGCTTTTGGACCGAAAGGCAAATGTTGAGCATAGAGCAAAGGTAAAATATTGCACCTCCATAACATTTCATATTGCCTCTCTAAGAGGAAAATAACTTTAATGTCAAATTTAATGAAAATTCTTTTTAATTGTTCACACTGGTTAAAATCCCTTTGTTTCCTCTAGTGACAGTAAGAATTTGGGCGAAGACATGCTCGAATAGTAGCTTGGGAATCCCCCTCCCCTCAATTATTTTATGTTAAATAGAATTTCTGAAGTGGAAGGGAGCTTAAAGGCCATCTAATTCTAGCCCATACGTGAACCTCTACAATATAACCTGTAAGTGGTTAACTAGCTTATCCTTGAAGACTTCCATTAAGGGAAACCCACTGCTTCCCAAAGCAATCCATTCGACTTTTGGATAGTTATTATTGTTTTGGAAATTTTTACTTATATCAGGCCTAGATATGCCTCTTAACATTTTCTTAAATGCTGGTTCTCCTTCTCCTGAACTTAAAACCGATACTCATATGTTGGATTTGGAAAATGTACCATAAATCAGTCCATGTTCCATTTTCATTATTTGTGGTGTTATATTAAGAATAGCTGTAAGGCTTCTTGCCTTCTCAATGGAAGGGAGAGGGAGTAGATGGAGAGAGAATTTGGAACTGAAAATGAAAAATAAAAATAAATATTTTAAAGAGAAAATGGAGTAGAGATGCAAATAATCACCATATTTGTGAGTCATTTCATGTTAGGACAGCATAAGGTTCATTAACTGATTCCATTAAGTGAAAATCTGGGTTTTGTTTTTCCTTGAGCTGTATTTCCATGGTTAGATTTCGTAGAACTTGAATTAAGTTAGTTTGGTGTTTAGTTCGAGAAATTTAGTAAATATAATATCCTTACCTGTAATAGGTGTTTAAAAAATACTTATTGAATTGTACCTACTCTGTAGCGCACTGTGCTGATAATTAGTATTGTTCAGTTAAGGTATAATTTGTGCCCTCAGCTTACAACTGAGAAGACAAAAAACTCACTTCTTACTTAGGCTTTGCAGTCGCCAAAGAGACATCGTTATTTTCTAGTACCCGTGATTGTGTGCCCTAGGAAAAATTCAGGATCTTTTGGAAATTATATTTGGCAGGGAAATGCCTTTCCAACAGTATTGTTAGGACTACAAATATGTAGTCTTGAAGCATTCATTTCTCTTTGTCATCAGATTTGCTCAAAGTCATCCAAGTTTGAATGAACTAAAATGTTCTCTAATATATTGGTGTTTGTATCCAGGATGATCGTGCTTTAAGTTAATCACTAGAACTAAAACTTTCTTATCACTTGATTTTTTAACCTTTGAAAAATAAAAGGTAAGCCATACTGGCTTGTGCTAACAACATTTTTTTCTTTGCTCAGACTGGCCTTACCCCTTTGATGGAAGCAGCTTCAGGAGGATATGCAGAAGTTGGAAGAGTTCTTCTAGATAAAGGAGCAGATGTCAATGCTCCTCCTGTGCCTTCCTCACGAGATACAGCTTTAACAATAGCAGCAGACAAAGGCCACTACAAATTTTGCGAGCTACTTATTAATAGGTGAAGTTAGGTTTTATCAATATGTGAATAATCTGTTTCCTTTTTGCTAAGCCCTTTAATGCTAATTACAATGCTTATATTTTTCTGATGTTTTTTGAGAAAGGAAGGCCGTTTCCTATATCACATCATAGTATCTGATAGAAGGTTTTAGAGAACACTTGAAAAATTCAGTCATTTTTTAAACCAAGCATGTAACTATATTAAATATATTTTGATGTTTATAGGGGAGCCCATATTGATGTTCGTAACAAGAAAGGAAACACACCACTCTGGCTGGCAGCAAATGGTGGTCACTTTGATGTGGTGCAATTGCTTGTGCAAGCAGGTGCTGATGTGGATGCTGCAGATAACCGAAAGATTACCCCTCTCATGTCAGCATTTCGCAAGGTGATTTGATATCAGAAACTAGATGTTATAGCAAACTTATTGATCAGACATTCTCAAAGTGGGCAGTACTGCCCCTTGAGGGGCTCTGGAGTGATCCAGAGGGGTGGTTGTAGCCTCAGGTGTAATTAGGGGGTGTTGAATTTAAAAATAAGGGGGGAGTGGAAGCATAAGGAAAGAAGAGAAGAAAATTTTGAAAAACCATTTGTACATGTTTCATCTGTTGTGCAACAGAGTTGAAGTTGTAGTGATTACATTTATTTTGCAAATTTATTTTGCAAATAAACACACAAAATGCAAATTATAACCACAAAATTCAAGTTATAACCAATCAGTTGTCAAGTCTGCGCATAGGTCTTAACAAGCAAGTGTTGGCAGGAAGTTCAGCATGCATTGTCAGGAATATTTTCATGTAATGACTTGTTTACAGCACTGTGCTATATGGTTACAGGATGAAATATTTGCACCATCAAAATTCGAATACAAGAAAAAGCTCACAAATTTACAATAAATTATTAAATTTAAGAAGCATTATTTTTTTAAAAAAAATTTATATTTTTTTGAAAATGATTCAAATTTCAAAAAACTGTTTAAAGATTTCTGTGAGAGCACTGAATTTTTTTAAAGGGGGCAGTAGGCCACCTAAGTTTGGATTAGAGCCATTGTGGTGAAGAAGTGGAGCCGTAAGACTTAGACTTGAATCCTTGTTCAGTTGCTTATTACCTATATGACTGTATCAGTCACTTAATCTCTCTAGGCCTCAGTTTCTTCATCTGTAAAAAGAGAGTATTGGACTAGATGATCTCTTCAGTTCTTACAGTTCCAAATTCAGTGAGACTGTGAATGCCAGGTACCTGAAAGATAAATTGTTCCTGAAGCGCGTGTATTCTCAGCATAAGTTACTGCTTATGTCATTTAGAAAATAACTAGAGGGGCAGCTAGGTGGCGAAGTGAGTAGAGCACCAGCCCTGGAGTCAGGAGGACCTGAGTTCAAATTTGGCCTCAGACATGTGTGACCTTGGGCAAGTCATGTAACCCAAATTACCCTGCCTTCCCCGGTAAAAAAAAAAAAAAAAAAAAGAAAGAAAACAACTAGAAACCAGGTATAACTGGCCATGTTATAATGTTTCCATCTGGAAAAAATCATATCTAGGAAAAAGTCATATCTAAGAAAAAATATTATTTGTTGATAGATGTACTTTATTAAGTTGATGGATGTGGGGTGGGAGAGGAGAAAAAAGTAGCTATTACATATGAGGACTTCCTCTACCTCATTTAATGAAGCCCAGTTTCTTATTACGCTTTGATAAATTGGCAGTATAAGCCAGTTGCCTTTGCAACATGTTTTCTCTACAAGTTATTTTGTAGATAGATTTAATAGTAGCAAGATAGACTTATTTGTTCTGTGTAGAGCCTTTTACTACAGGAAGAAAAGGAAATATTTTTACTTCTGAAATATTTTTAAAGAAATCATGTTTGTCAGACATATTAATTATAGATGATTGCATTATAGCCCTCAATATTCTTAGTAAATTTGCTTTCAAATATTCCCTCAAATAGTATATGTGCTTTTATTGGGAATTTTATTTGAAACAGAAAAATGAAGTTTTAAGAAAATTTTTAATTGCTTCCCAGAGCAAGTTCCTCTTGCTAAAAAGAAATAAAATAGATAACAGTTTAGATTAAATAGGTTTGTTTTAAAAGGCAAATTTTTTATTTAATTTTATTTATTCTAGAAAACATTGTTTCTTACAAGAATCTATTTCTATTTTTATTGGGTTATAACTTCATGGTTGAAACCAGGAAAAATTACCACAGTCCATGAAATGTCTTTGTAGTTGTCATCTCTCTATAAATAGGATATTTTTAATTTGCTAATCTCATTTTGAAATGGATAATTATTCTTTGTAGCTAATTACCACTCATTTTCATTCACTCATAAATTTTTATGCACTTAGGTAAAAGTTGAAAAATTTTTCTTGTGTTCTTTCTCCGTAGGGCCATGTAAAAGTTGTGCAGTATTTGGTGAAAGAAGTTAATCAATTTCCTTCAGATATTGAATGCATGAGATACATAGCAACTATCACCGATAAAGTAAGCGTAATATGATTTTGAAACATTGTTCCGTAGAGCAAATTTCTGTTTTTATTGGCAAATCACCTTTATTTTTTAAAAAAATTTATTGATGCGTTCTATCTTAAACATGACAGTCACTTCTCAATAACTTTCCAAAAACCTTTACTACCTTCCCCCCCGCCCCCAAAAAAAGGCAAAACCATCTCACAGAACAATTGTAAATAACAGATTGAGTAATATCCTGTACATATTGTATACCACCACTCTACTGAGAGAAAGGAAATTGTTCCATCATTGGTCTTCTTCAGCCAACATTGTCACTGCAGCTGATCTAAATTGTTATTTTTTAGTGCTGTCTTCATTTACATAATTGTAGTATTTGTGCATGTATTCTCTTTGTTCTGTTTTCTTTACATCACTTCATGTAAGTTTTTTCATGTTAATTTGAACTCCTCATATTAGTTGTTTATTATAATGCAGTAGTATTCTGTTACTTTCACATACCAATATTTTATTAAGCCATTTCCCTTCACCTTTTTCTTTTAATTGGCTCATTTGTAGGTTACAGATAGCTGTTTTTCTTAAAGTATTTTGAGATTTTTTTTCCTATGCAAGATATATTATAATGACCATGTCATCTGGTCTATTATCTGTTCTATATGTACTACTGCTAACTCAGTTATAGCTGGAGGGGACAAAGAGATGGCCACCAACTTATGAAAAATGTAAATTCAAGTCCTGAGTCTGAAACATGCTATCTATTGCTAGTTGTATAACCTGTCCGTACTATAGACCAGAGGTGTCTGACACAAAGCATATAATGCAGCCTGAACTAAACTGTAATTGAAGAATATTTGACATAATAAATAAAAATGCAATAAAATATAGATAACATTATATTTTAAAGATAAGCCAATATGCGCTCCGCAGGGGTCCTTATGTCCAATTTATTGGCCCCCATTTCTATTTTAGTTTTATGCCTTTGCTCTCTGGGGTATCTTTCCAAAGATGCCTCTAAAACCGTTCGTTATTAGGCAGTTGTCAGTCTGCCTTGAAAGAGGAAGTTTCTTCATCATGAGTTGCCTAGACCAATTGGTGTAGTCAGGTAAGATATGGAGAGTTATTAAATGATCCCTTTTCTGAGACTACTTAAGCTTATCGGCAAATAGTTCCATTCCCTTAATGTACCTAATATTGTACCCTAGAGGTGTACTTCAAAGCTTTTGGCTTTCATGTAACATTCCAAACAGATCTGTGATAGGTCATGAAATCAGAAGTTATAGGTGCCTTTTGTTCTGCCTCCAGAGTGGGCAAGATGAACCTAAAACAAAGAGAACAAACAACCTTCATCCTTCTTGTTCTCTGCTACATTGCCTGAGCTGTTGGGAAATTTATATGTGAAAGTCATTACATTTCAAAGTGTTAAAATGTGTTTTATACAATGGCTTTGGAAAAGTAAGATATTAAAGTCACCTATTTCAAGTTAATAAAACATTTATTTGCTCCTTAATTTGAAGTAAGACTACTGCCCACATGGTTGAATTTTCAGTAGCCTAGGCTTTTCTCTCTGGACCACATGCACAATTGTGTTGTAAGTTTTATTTGGGCTATTCCACAATTATTTAGTCTCTTTTTCCACCCTAGGAACTGTTGAAAAAATGTCACCAGTGTGTTGAGACAATTGTGAAAGCTAAAGACCAGCAAGCTGCTGAAGCAAATAAGAATGCAAGTATCCTGCTGAAGGAGCTCGATCTAGAAAAGGTAAATGGAGAAACAGTGCTGCACTTGGGACAACACTGCCATATATAAGTAATGCTACATTCTTCTAATGAAATGATTGAAGAGGAATTTATTGCTGTATTACCACCCACATTGTTTTGGGAAATATTTTGACATGAAGTACTTAACAAGTAATTTAAGATCCAGGAAAGCAAAAGATTCACCTTTTGGAGCAAGCAACACATTTGCCAAATGGTACTCCTAGATCAGTAGTTTCAGTATTTAGTCTGGGTAGTAATTTAATGAAAATTTACTAGTTTGGAAACAGTTTGCTATAAGAGTTAAATTATAAAGTGATCTCTTAATAATTTCTTTGCTTAGGGGTGTTAGATTCATGTTAAAAGGATCAGCTGACTTGCCTTATAACTCAAGTTTATGACACATCAATTCTATGTATTACCATTTTTATTTTTATTATTAACAAAGCATTGAAATGCCTTTCAGTATCCAGCTCGTGCTCCCTGTAGGTAAATAAGAATTTCAGGGGGGCAGAGCCAAGATGGTAGCTGGAAAGCAGGGACTTGGGTGAGCTCCCCGCTATGTCCCTCCCAAAAACCTATTAAAAATGGCTCTGAACAAATTCTAGAACTGCAGAACCCACAAAATAGCAGAGGGAAGCAGGGCTCCAGCCCAGGACAGCTTGGATGGTCACTGGGTAAAGTCTGTTGCGCACAGAGCTGGGAGCAGAGTGGAGCAGAGCCCAGCTTGAGCCCCGCCTGGATCAATCAGACCAGGAGTCAGGCGGAACAGGTCCTAGCGTCCTGAATCAGTGAGCTGTGGCAGTTACCAGACTTCTCAACCCACAAACACCAAAGACAACAGAGAAGAACTGCAGAACCCATGAAATAGCAGAGGGAAGCAGGGCTTCAGCCCAGGACAGCCTGGACGGTCACTGGGTAAGGTCTATCACCCGGAGCTGGGAGTTGGGGGAGCAGAGCCCAGAGTGGGCTGTGCCAGCTGGGCTCTGCTGTGGCAGTTACAAGACTTCTCAACCCACAAACACCAAAGACAACAGAGAAGGTTAGTGGGAAAAGCTGCAGGGGACAGAGTGAAGGAGTTCTCAGTCACCACCCTGGGGGCAGCGGGGGAGGTGCAGCTACAGAACTACAGCTGCAGTTGCTTCCAGCTCCAGGCCCACCTGGTGGGAGGAATTAAGTGGTGAATCAGAGCAGGAGTGCAGAGCCTGCTTAAGATCTGAATCTAGTCCAGGTTTGGCAGTTCTTGGGGGAGGAGGAGCACTGGTGTGGCAGAGCTGGCTGTATAGAAATAACTCTGAAAACAACAGCACATCCCCTCAAGCTTGGAACAAAGTAGTCTCTACTCTGCAAGCAGTCATACCTTCACAAAAAGCTCAAGGGTCAAGTAGTTGGCTAGGAAAATGGCCAGGCAGCAAAAAAAGGACTCAGATTCAGACTCAGACTTTGGAATCTTTCTTTGGTGACAAAGACCACCAAAACATACAGCCAGAAGAAGTCAACAAAGTCAAAGAGCCTACATCAAAAGCCTCCAAGAAAAACATGAAGTGGTCTCAGGCCATGGAAGAGCTCAAAAAGGATTTGGAAAACCAAGTTAGAGAAGTAGAGGAAAAATTGAGAAGGGAAATGAAAATGATGCAAGAAAACCATGAAAAACAAGTCAATGACTTGCTAAAGGAAACCCCAAAAAATACTGAAGAAAACAACCCCTTAAAAAATAGACTAACTCAAATGGCAAAAGAGCACCAAAAAGCCCATGAGGAGAAGAATGCCTTGAAAGGCAGAATTAGCCAAATGGAAAAGGAGGTCCAAAAGACCACTGAAGAAAATACTAGCTTAAAAATGAGATTGGAGCAAGTGGAAGCTAGTGACTTGATGAGAAATCAAGATATTATGAAACAGAAACAAAGGAATGAGAAAGTGGAAGACATTGTGAAATATCTCTTTGGAAAAATCACTGACCTGGAGAATAGATCCAGGAGAGATAACTTAAAAATTATTGGACTACCTGAAA
>JAQQSZ010020636.1:0-10098 GCA_028646595.1 Phalanger gymnotis
GAGGTACCTATTGTAGACAACCTTTTGGAGGAGCTTAGATACAAAAGGCAGAAGGGATATAACACAATAGTTACTGGATGGAAGGATCAAGTGAGGGTTTTTTTAGAACAGGCAAGACATGGGCATGTTTGTAGGTAGTAAAAGATGAGCCAGTAGAGAAAAAGAGATTGAAAAATGAAAGAGTAGAGATGCAGAGGAGGCAGTCAGTTGGAGGAGGCAAGATGGAAGGGGCCACTTGGGAGGGGTTAGACTTGGTAAGAAGTAAAGCCACCTCATCGTGTGAGACAGAGGTGAAGAAAGAGATCTGGTCCTATACTGTTTGGCTCTCACATACTAAGACACAATAAGGATCTAGTGCAGAGGACAAAGAAGTAGATGTGTGTATGCTTCTCTCCACCCACATGATACCATCCAAGTTCAAGTCCTCGACACCTTTCACTTTGGCCACTTCAATAGCTTTCTCATTCGTCTCCTTGTATCCAATCTCTTCCGCATCCAAATCCACTGACTGCACCAGAGATACCAAACACTGGGCCACAACTGGCTCGCAACACTCCCCAGTGCCACCTGAACCAGACTAAAATATAATGGAAAAATATTTGTGAAAATAAATGCAAATACAATAAAACATAGGTAATATTACATTTTAAAACTAAGTCAATATGCATCTCATAAGAATGCTTATGTATAGTTTAGTGGTCCCCATTTCTGTTTGAGGTTGACATTACTGTCTACACAGTGGCCAAAGTGATATTCCTAAAGCACAAGTCATTACTATGTCATAATCATTACTGTACTGCTCAAGAGGCTCCAGTGGCTCCCTATTACCTTAGAGATAAAATCAAAACTTCTATGTTTAGCATTTAATGCCTTTCATGATTTGGTGTCCAGCAATATTCCTGGATAGTTTTCAAATTATTCCCCTTTGATCACTTTAATTCAGTCAGTTAGTAAGCATCCATTATGCATTGAATTAGAAGGAGCTAGGAGAGAAAAAACAGAAAAAGAAAACTTTGAACTAATTTCCCTACTGAATATTAATGCAAAAATTTTAAATAGAATACTAGCAAGGAGATTACAGCAATATGTGACAAAAATTATACACCATGACCAGGTGAGACTTATACCAAGAATGCAGGGCTGGTTCAATATTAGGAAAATGTCATTGTAATTGACCACATCAACAACAAAAACAACAGAAATCATGTGATTATCTTAATAGATGCAGAAAAAGCCTTTGACAAAATATGATACCCATTCCCATTAAAAACACTAGAGAGCATAGGAATCAATGGAACTCTAAGATGATAAGTAGTACCTAACTAAAACCATCATGAAACGTAATCTGTAATAGGATAAGTTAGAACCCTTCCCAATGAGATCAAGAGTGAAGCAAGGGTGCCCACTATCACCACTATTATACAATATTGTACTAGAAATGTTAGCTATAGCTATAAGAGAAGAAAAAGGAATTGAAGGTATCGGAATAGGCGATGAGGAAATTAAACTATCACTCTTTGCTGGTGATATAATGGTATACTTAGAGAATCCTAGAAAATCAATTAAAAACTAGTTGAAATAATTAACAATTTCAGCAAAGTTGCAGGATATAAATTAAACCCAATAAGTCATCAGCATTTCTACATATTACCAACAAAGTCTCCACAGGAAGAGATAACAAAATTCCATTTAAAATAGCTGTAGACAATATAAAATACTTGGGAGTCTACCTGTCAAGACAAACCTAGGAACTATATGAAAGCAATTACAAAACACTTTTCATACAAATAAAGTTAGATCTAATCAATTGGAGAAATAGTAACTGCTCATGGTTAGGCTGTACCGATTCATAAAAATGACAATCCTACCTAGATTAATTTACTTATTCAGTGCCATAAAAATCAAATTACACACACGCACACACACGCACACACACATACAATACATATGTATGATAGAACTAGAAAAAATAATAACAAAATTCAGTTGGAAAATCAAAAGGTCAAGAATATCAATGGAATCAATGAAAAAAAAATATGAAGGAAGGTTGGCTTAGCAGTACCAGATTTCAAACTACATTACAAAGTGGTAATTATCAGAATAATCTGGTAGTGGCTAAGAAATAGAGTGGTGCATCAGTGGGATGTATTAGGTATAGAGTAGTAAGGGCAGCTAGATGGCTCAGTGGATAGAGCCCTGGGCCTAGAGTCAGGAAGAACTGAGTTCAAATCTGACATCAGACACTTATTAGCTGTATGACCCTGGGCATGTCACTTACCCTCTGTTTGCCTTAATCTACTGGAAAAGAAAATGGCAAGCCACTTTAGCATTTTGCCAAGAAAACCCTATACACAGTATTGTCCATAGTGTCCATGAAGAATCAGACATGACTAAGCAACTCGACAACAACGACATGGTAGTAAATGACTATAGTAATCTAGCACTTGATAAACCTAAATATCCAAGATTTGAGGACAAGAAATCATTATTTGACAAAAATGTTGGGAAAATTGAAAAGCAGTTTGGCAAGAACTAGGTATACAGCTACATCTCACACCACCAAGATATGGTCAGAATAGATAAACAATTTAGACAGAAAGAGTGTTATCATAAGCAAATTAGGAGAGCATGAAATATTTTATCTGTCAGATTTATGGATGAGGTAAGAATTCATAACCAAACTGGAGATAGCATTATGAGATATAAAATAAATATTTTTGATTATATACAGTTAACAAGATTTTGTACAAACAAAACCAATGCAGCCAAGATTAGAAGGAAAGCAGGAAACTGAAGGGCAAGTTTCTCTGATAAAGGCCTTATTTCTCAAATATATAGAAAACAGATAAATTTATAAGAATACAAGTAACTTCAATTGATAGATGGTAAACAGGCAGTTTTCAGAAGAAGAAATTTAAGCTATTTATAATCATAAGAAAAAAATGTTTTAATTCACTATTGATTAGAAAAATGCAAATTAAAACAACTCTGAGATACCACCTCTTCTCTTTTATATTCATTAATATTAATTATTATGCCATATTAGTTAATATGACATTAGTTAATATTAGATTAGTTAATATGACACCGAAAAAAGAAAAATGACAAATGTTGTTAATTATTCCTGGCACTGTGAACTGACACAACCATTCTGGAGCACAGTTTGGTACTATGCCCCAAAGGCTGTAAAATTGTGCATACCCTTTGACCCAACAATATCATTCCCAACTCTGTACCCCAAAGAAATCAGAGGAAAAGGAAAAAGACTTATATGTACAAAAATATTTTTAGCAGCTCTTTTTGTGGTAGAAAAGAATTGGAAGTTGGGAGTTGCCCATCATTTGGGGAATGGCTGAACAATTTGTGGTATATGATTGTGATGGAATACTATTGTGCTGTAAGAAATGACAAGCAAGATGCTTTCAGAAAAATCTGGCAAGACTCATTAAGTAGAACCAGGAAAACATTGTACACAGTAACAACAATATTGTATGATGATCAACTGTGAATGACTTAGCTATTCTCAGCAATACAATGGTCCAAGACAGTTCCAAAGGACGCATGATGAAAAATCCTCTCTGTCTCCAGAGAAAGAACTGATGCAGTCTGAATACAGATTGAAGTACACTTTCTTTTTACTTTATTAATTTTGGGTTGTTTTGCGTTGGGTTTTATTAAGATTTTGGGGTGGGGGGAGAAGGGGGTTGATTTATGTTTTCTTTTGCAACATGGCTAATATGGAAATGTTTTCCCTGACTTCATATTTTTAATCTATATCAAATTGTTTTCTCAAGGAAGAGAGAGTGAAAGAAGGGAGAGAAAGAATTTGGAACTAATTTTTAAAAAAAATATTAAAAATTATTTATATGTAATTGAAAAAATAAAAATTAAGTGTAGAACAAACAAACAAAAAGCAGGTAGAAAAGACAGTGAATATAATGGTAGGCCTGGAGTCAGGAAAACCTGAATTCAGACCCAGTCTCAGACACTTACCAGCTATGTGACCTTAGGCAAGGCACAACTTTTATCTGCCTCAATTTACTCATCTGTAGAATGAGGAAAATAAGAGCACTTACCTCACAGGGTTGTTGGGAGGATCAAACGGAATAATATTTGTAAAGTGCTTAACACAATGCCTGGTACATATTATGTATTTAACAAATGGTTATTCCCTTCCAATTAAATGTGTTCTAGGTACCGTACTGAATGTTCAGATTTAAATAAAAGAGAGACAAAAGCATGTTCTCTGTTCTCAAGTGGTCTACAATTATTTCCCCCTCCTCCAGCTGCTGTGCCCCATCCTCCAATTGCTTTATTTTGTTCCTCACTGATTATATACTATTATGGCATTTTATTTCTTTCTCCACCACCACCCACCATTAGCCATGGCATCTTGCTGCAGAGTTACTCACCCAGTAGGAAAGATTATGCCCAGTAAGTAGCAAGGACATAATCACAGAAAGCCAACCATTCGAAGCAGGAAGCAGCTTCAAAGTGCATGACCCCTGGCAACAGAGAAGAGAGACAAATGTAGATTCAAGATAAAATTGGTTCTGGTTTGGGGGAGCTGTCCTATGGAGAGAAGCAAACCCATAGAGCTCAGCTAAGTGCCCTAGCAGCAACACCATACCCAAGGTTGCGGGTATAGGGAGAGGAAGCATGATGAGGACTCCACAAGAAGGGAAAGGACACTGGTTCCTTGCAACATTGAAGGTGTAAGTTGCCTTGACTATCTGTGTTGCTTATGCATACTCTAAGGTAGTTCCAGCTCTTCCCGCAGACACTTTATGTGTTTGCAGAAGAATTTATTTCAGGTTTATTGGGGGAAGAGGGCAAGAGAAGATGTTTTGTAACTATTATTTTTATTATGCATTTTAGTAAATGCCTTTGTTTTTTAGCTAAAATGTCTGCTGGCTGACTACTAAAGGTAGTCACACCAATGGGGGCCTATGAGCTATAGTTTTAGGACTGCTAGTCCTTAAACCCTTGGAACTTTTGAGAATAGTCATCTTGCCAATATGCAAACCTGTGAATTCCAAATTGGGAAGATAGCCCCAGATGGGGTGCTATAGTAGGATCACAGATTTAGAGCCGGAAGGAATTTTGGAGGTCACCTAATCTAACCCTTCATTTTATAGATGAGAAAGTGGTGTCCCAGTAATAAGTAGGAAAGCCAGGATTTGAGATCAGAACTCTTTCCTGTAAGATCCCTTTCCAGCTCTTGGATACTATGCTGCCATGTAACCAAACTCTCCTGTTTCTTCCCATCTTGCAACTCAGTTATCTGTCTTCCCTTGGCACAATGACTCAGCACAGGGCTCCTTTACTAAGTTTATTAAATTCACTATATAAAGTATTAGATTTGGAAGAATTGAATTTACACATTTTCTGTGAAAGACCTCCCCTCAAGCCCTGCTGCATGGCTGGGGGTGGGGAGGAGGATTCTAGCAGAGTGTATGTTACGCCAGCTTCCACAGAGCTGGTAGGGCTTCGAGGATAAGAGTGATGTCCACTGATCCCCTTCAGATCAATCACAGCAAAACCAGTAAGACACCTCCTCCCAACACTACCGGCGATCCAGGGAGTGAAATGACTCATTCCATGGGCCTCTCTTCCAACATTTTTACAAAACTGTCAATACAGCCCACCTTCCCATGGGATGTAAATGTACAAGGCTCGTTCCTTTAGGCTAAAAATGTTCATATGAAGCCAGTTTGGAATTGATGCTTCTATGAAAATAAGTGTCAGATCAATAACACTTGCAAACTGTGTGATTGGAAGAGCAAACAGCAAGGCAGGAAACTGCCCTAGAGCTTGATTCTTGCTTAGTAACAGTCAAACTCCTGGATGTGTCAAGACTTTCATTCTATTTAATTTGACGACTACTTATTAAATTGTTGCTGTTGTTCTGGTTTTTTTTTTGAACTCAGTAAACAGTGACCCCATTTGGGGTATTCTTTTTTTTTGCAGGGGGGAAGGCAGGGCAATTGGGGTTAAGTGACTTGCCCAAGGTCACACAGCTAGTAAGTGTGTCATGTGTCTGAGGCTGGATTTGAACTCAGGTCCTCCTGACTCCAGGGCTGGTACTTTACTCACTGATCCACCTAGCTTCCCCCATTTGGGGTATTCTTGACAAAGATACTAGAGTGGTTTGCCACTTCTCCAGCTCATTTTATAGATGAGGAAACTGAGGCAAACAGGGTGAAGTGACTTGCCCAGGGTCACCTTTGTCTAAGGCCAAATTTGAACTTGGGTCTTCCTGATTCCAGGTCCCGTGCTCTATCCACTGTGCCACCTCACTGCCCAAGAGCAAAGTCAAAGATGAAATCAACATTGTCCTCTAAGAAGGAACATTTCCCTAGGAATGAAGCATGTGGGGGAAACACCGAATTTGAAGTCAGAATGCTGCCAGGGCATGCCCCTATGGGGGCAGCTGATTCTGCAGAGTTCAGACCAAGCAGAGCTGCAGATGGAAACTGCATATTGAGCTACAAAGCCCAGGTCAAGCCCTCTATAAAGAAAGATTGAAGTGGAATTGAGTGTTCTACCCTCCAGCCTTCCAATCACAGGGAAGAGGAGGCTGGGGGAGTCTGAAGACGCTGAGTATCCAAGGCTGAGTTAAACATCATGTGAGAGAAAAATGAAGCCAAAGAGGTGGCAGCGATTTGCCCAAGGTCATGCAAGTAATACATGGTTTGATACTCCTTTACTACCAGTCTGGTGTTAGAAGGGGCAGAGTCATCAACCGATAACCTTGTAGTAACCATCATAGCCAATCTATTGTGTGCTTTAGAATTGAAAAAGACCCTAGAGATCGTCTGATCCAATCGCTTTGTTTACAACCGAGGAAAGAGGAGTTCGGAGAAGAGAAACCATTTGTTCAGTCACATAGATAATAAGTTACAAAACCCAGACTGAAATCCACGTCCTTGGATTTCGGATACAATATTCTACCTACTACAGTCTCCCACGTCTCCAAGAAGGCACAATCCTCTCTCACTTCCTTTTTTTTTGAAATCTCTGGCTTCCTTTACATCCCAATTAAAATCCCACTTTCCCCAAGAAGCCTGCCCTAACCCCTCTTAATTCCAGGGCTTTCCCTAGGTTAATTATTTCCTATTTATCCTGTGTATAGCTTATTTTGCATATATTTGTTTGCTTGTCATCTCCCCATTAGATTGTGAGCTCCTTGAGGGCAGGGATTGTCTTTTGTCTCTTTTTGTATCCCCAGGACTTTGCACACTGCACGGCGCATTGTAAGCTCTTAATAAATATTGACTGACTGTCTGATAAGATGTTAAGATCATAGAATTAAAGTTAGAAGGGCTCCCAGAGGCAGGATTCAAACTCAGGTCTTTCTGACTCCAAGTCCTTTCACCCTGGATTTGTTTCCCCCACGAGGCCAGAGTCCTAATTAGGTGCAGTGCTAATTAGCTAATTAGCTAAGTGGTACAGTGAATAGAGGTATTGGGTCTGGAGACCCTAGTTCAAATTTGACCTCAGAAATGTACTTGCATGACCTTGGGCAAGTCACAACCTCGGTTTGCCTCAGTTTCTTTATCTGTAAAATGGGGATAATAGCACCTGTCTCCCAAGATTATTGTGAGGATCAAATGAAATAACATTTGTAAAGCTTTTAGCACAGGGCCTAGCGCATGGTAAGCACTATATAAATGTTACTTATTATTATTATTATTATTCAAATCCACCTTAGATACTACTAGATGTGTGACTCTGGGCAACGTCACTTAAATCTCTGTTTGCCTCAGTTTCCTCATCTGTGGAATGAGGATAATAATAGCATCTATCTCTCAGAGTTATTGGAAGGATCAAATGAGATAATATTTATAAAATGCTTACCCCTGTGCCTGGCACATAGTTAAGTGCTATGTAAATATTAGCTATTTTTATTATTACCCTGGCCTGAACCACCATTTCATAAGGCACCTGGAGCCTCACTGGCAGATTCACTCCTCAGTCTGGATTTTTTGGCCTCCTCTCCAGCAGCCTTACTCAGCTCAAGTACCCTCCCCTGCATATACTCTGTGGCTCCCCTTTATTTTTTGCCTTCCCCACATTAGAATGTGAATTCCTTGAAAGCAGGGATTCTCTTTCTCCCTCTCCCTCCCTCCCTCTCCCTCTCTCTCTTCCTTTCTCTCTCTCTCCCTCTCCCTCCCTCCCTCCCTCTCCCTCTCCCTCCCTCCCCCTCTCTCTCTGTCTCTGTCTCCTTATATTTGTATTCCTGGCACTTGGCACAGTGCCTGACATACAGTAAGGACTTAATAAATGTTTTATCTATCTATCTACACTATAAGAAGGTCAACAATACAAGAGCTAAATAACAATGAATAACACGTAAGAGATGTCACATTACTCATTGCCTATTAAATAATGGACAATGAATTATAGGAGTCAGGAAGGGGAGAGATCATGGATGGTTGAAATGAGCAAGGAAGCCTTCCTGGAAGAGGAAGAACTGAACTGGCACTTGAAGGGCAAATCTGTGTCAAAGCTGCCAGTTCAAATCCTACAGGACTCGGTTAGCTTTCCTCCACTCTTTTGTCATAGACAGAACACCCAATAGTGGCCAGGCTCTTGAAAATACCTGGCATCAGCTCATAAGGATGCCTGGGGAACAGGAGTATGGACACCTCAAGAAAGAATTGTATCTACTACTAGAAAAACTGAAAATCCATTGCCTACTTGTAATGAGTCGGGCACCTCAGCATTATAGTCAAAGGCCAGAGCTTCTGCTACCTGAGTGCTTTCTGGAGGGAAGCCAGGCTGGCAAAAACAATTTTATGAGCCAGTAAATATTTCCTACTTATTTGTAAACCTGACCCACCACATATTCATGCATAGCAGACATCATCACGGTCAGGACACATACCATTTCAAAGCAACAAGAAAAAAAAATCAGGCCATAGGCTTTTATCTCTTCATGAACATTGGGCGTTTCTGGAGGAAGGGATGTACACTGACTCACAGAAGCAGAGAATCTCAGAGATGGAAAGGGTATCATGCCCTCTAGAACACCTGGAACAAGTGGTCCTCCAGGCTTGATATGAAGACCTCCGTTGAAGTAGAAGGTAGCCTAGTGCCTTTCCTACCTGTTAATAAGTTCACCTGTTCATAGACCTAAATCCTTGAAGTTTCCATCAAAAGCAAGCAACTAGGTGGCACCATAGTGCATAGAGTGCAGTGCCTGGAGTCAGGAAGCTTCATCTTCCTGAGTTCAAATCTGGACTCAGACACTTACCAGCTGTGTGACCCTGGGCAAGTCATTTAACCTTGTTGCTTCAGTTTCCTCATTTGTAAAATGAGCTGGAGAAGGAAATGGCAAACTACTCCAATATCTCTGCCAAGAAAACCCCAAATGCAGTCCTGAAGAATCAAATACAACTGAAATGACCAAATGACAACAATAAATCTACCAGTGCTCCTGGTTCTGATCTGTGGGGCCAAGCTGAACATGACTTTGAGTAAGTCATTTCCTTTCTCTTACATTCAGTTCCTCACTTGTAAAAACAAAAACAACAACAACAAAAAAATTGGACCAGATGGCCCTTGAGGCAATTTTAAATTAAGTCAATGAAATCTAACCCTTTTTCCAAATGCCAGCTCTTCAAATATTCGGAGGCGACTCTCTTGCTCCTCCTACCCCCAGGTCTTGTTGCCCCTGGGTCAAAAGTCCCTAGTCCCTTCAACCCACAATAGATGGCATATTAGATAGAGTCAAGAAGTCCTGAATTCATATTCTACCTTAGACACTTGACAGCTTTGTGACCTTGAGCAAGTTTCCACATCAGGTTGTTGTGGGTAGGTCACTGGGTAGACCTGAGTTTAAATCCAGCCACAGACTTCCTGCCTGTATGACCTTGGACAAGTGTAGTAGGAAGGCCGAATTTATAATCTCAAATATAATCATGTATACGTTTGAATGGTTCGAAATCGCAAGGTATGAGAGATTCTCTAAGGAGAAAACAACAAGAAATTTATTTAGGCCCCACCGCAGCAGAACCATGAACCAGCCTCCCCATTCCGACGTCTTGACAAAAAGACTCCAGGCTTAGAAAGCCTGCCTCACAAGAGTAACCA
>JAQQSZ010020637.1:0-10098 GCA_028646595.1 Phalanger gymnotis
GGGAGAGAGAGAGGGAGGGAGAGAGGGAGGGAGAGAGGGAGGGAGGGAGAGAGAGAGAGAGAAACACAGAGAGGGAGGGAGGGAGGGAGAGAGAGAGAGAGAGGCCTGCACAAATGGCTCCGTCCTCCCTTCTTATAGGGCTTCAGACGACATCAAACTTAGGCTGCTATGATTGCCTCTTGAGTTAGCCCCTCCCCTTAAGACCCTGGGAGGTTCACATCCACATAGGTTAGGTTAACACCTAACAGGGCATGGCTCTGCAGCTAGCACCTCCCCTTAGCCAGCCCCACCTTGGGCCACGGCCCAGTCACCAATCCCCACCCACATAGGTTCAACACCTAATAGGGGTTTGGGCCTGGGGCTTAGCACCTAGAAAGGCTCCATGAAGTACACTGAATTACTCAAAGGAAACAAACCAAACTCTTCAAGGGAACTTGTTGAACTAAGTGCTAAGGAGCCCATTTTGCTTACCAACACATTTGGCAAGCCCCATATTTGTAAAGGTTCTCTTAAATAAATGCTACATTGACTCAAAAAAGTCCATTCTAATAATTCACACAGTGAAAACCCAGTGGATGTAGAATGCTTGTTGTTTAGATCAGGGCTTATTAAACTTTTTCCAGTCTTGACCCTCTTTCCTATTTTGGCAGCATTCGTTTGAGCCTCACTCAAGTGCTCCTACTTTGTGTTCAGAACCAAGGCTACAGTCAAGCTGTGAGACGCAACATAGGCAAGAGCTGCCAGAAACACCTTGGATTCATTATTCATTTCATTTTTAATTAACTTTTGGTCATTGCAAGTTCAGAAACCTTTTACTATTGCCAAATTTTTCACTTGACCCACAGTTTAAGAAGCACTGGCCTAGAGTACCATATGTATTTGTGTAGACAGCCCACCTAGCTGTTCGGTCTGCATATGCATCTAGGATACATATTCACAACCTGGCTGTCATCCTCAACTCTCCCCTGCCCCTTCCCCCGCCCCCTACCGTACCATATTCAATCAGTTGTCAAGGTCTGTTGATTTCATCTTTGCAATATTCTCTCAAATTTGCCCTCTTCTCTCCTCTAACACTGTCATCACTTTAGTACAGGTCTGCTTGGACTATTGCAATAGCATGCTGGTGGGTCTGCCTGCCTCAAGTCTCTCTCCACTTCAATCCACTCTCCATTCAACTACCAAAGTGATTTTTCTAAAGTGGATGCCTGACCAATTTACTCCCTTACTCAATGACTTCTAGTGCCTCTCTATCACCTCCAGGATCAAATAGAAAATCCTTTTTGGCACTCAAAGCCCTTCACAACACAGCCCTAGCCTTACCCCCTACCTTGCCTTTCCTGTCTTCTTACAACTTACTCTTAATCACATACTCTTCAATCCAGTAACACTGGACTGGTTGCTGTTCATGAACTAGATAATCTCTACAGTAAGGCATTTTCTCTGGCTGTCCTTCATGCCTAGAAAACTCTCCCTGCTAATCTCCACCTACTAGCTTTCCTGTTTTCCTTTAAGTACTAACTAAAATCCTGTTTTCTCCAGGAAGGCTTTCCCAATCCCTCTTAATTCTAGTGCCCTCTCTCTTTTAATTATTTCCTATTTATTCTATAGATAACTTGTTTGTACATATTTGTTCGCTCATTGTCTTCCTCATTAGATTGTGAGCTCATTAATGGCAGGGACTTTCTTTTGCCTGCCTCTTCTTAAAACACCATTGCTTAGTACAGCACCTGGCACATAGTAGGTGCTTAATAATTATTTATTGACTGACAATAGGAAAATGAGCTGAACCCAGAACTCAACAGGAGGAAAAGAGTAGCCTAGACCATATTTGGGAAATCTTGTACCACTTTTAATGACTGAAAGTTGCTCCCTGAAACAAGAGACTTTCTCAGTGCTTTCCTTGAATTAATTTCTTTTTTTCTTCTTCCAAGTCGATTAAAAATTATTTGCACACCCACAGCATTACATGAAGTGATGCAGAGTGTAAAGGCAGAGCCAAAAGAAAAAAATACATAATGACTGCAAAAAAGTAAATAAAATTCATGTAGGGGAGGGACAAACACTGGGCAATTTTTACTATAAATCCACAACTAAAGAGGTGAGGGGAAAGACCCATTAATCAAAACTAGCATTTCCTGTCAAGCATTATAATTCAAGTGGTGGAATCTCTTGAGTAAGCAGAGGGATCAGAGGAATAGGTGTGGGAGGGGTAGTAAGGGTGGTTTGGGTGTGATAGGTTACGGTAGTGGTCAATGTTTGTTCTGTTCTGTAAAAATTAAAGGATGCATCTCTTCTCCCTGCTAATGATGGATAAACTATGTGGAGGAGAATGTGCTTTGTGTGGGAGAGTTGTTTGGGTTTTGGTGACAGGTGTGTGTCATGTTAAAACAAAATTTATGGGCTTTTTGTAAAACATTAAAGCTAAAAAAAACCCGATAGCACACATCTATTCAGATTACTAGCACGGTATCTTGTGCGCAAGAGAAGTTAAAATCCTCCCTGCCACTGCCATTCATTTCTCCTTCTGGACCACAGAACCTCTTGGAGTAACAATGTGCTCAGCTTTGGAACTACTACACTGGGGCTATGCTGAACTCAGTTTTGAGTTGGCCAGCACAAATGCACATGGTCCATTATATCTTGCCAGCCCCAGACCACATCTAATACAAATATCTACCCTTTGCCATTTGCCTGGCTATGATGGGCATACCCTTCTCTACCCATTCCCCTCTCCTACCCTATTTTTCTCTCTTGATCTAACAGTAATCAAATCAATACAATCATTACTTCTTCTTGTAAAGGACATCCCAACTGACTAGGGCTTCATTCATTCATTCCTCCCACTAACAAGGTAACTTTACCTGGCCATTATTTCCTAGTGTGCATTGTCTCCCCCACACTAGGGTGTAAGCTCCTTGAGGGCACAGACTGTCTTACTTTTTTACTTGTATCCATAGGGATTAACATGGTGTTTGACAAATGGCTGAAGCATCTTTTAAGCGTTTACTCTGTGTCAAGCACTATGCTAAGTTCTGGGAGGTATAAGTACAAGCAAGCAAGACAGTCCCCACCTTCAAGAAACTTACAATATAATTGGGAAGACAACACACAAAGGGACATTAGAAGCAGGGTGGGGTGAGGAATGTAGCATGAAGCTATGTCATGCAAAGGGTCAGAAATTTGGTAGAGGTCTATATCTGAGAAAGATCCAAAGTTGTCCTGTCAGATCTCAGGGTGGTTCCATGGTCATAGTCCAAGGTATGGAGGAGGTATAGAGATGATGGCACAAAAAGAGAGTAAGCATTTAATGCTTTTTTAAAAAATTAAATTAAGAACTGTAGGAGTATAATGGACAGTGGCTCAAATGATATCTCCCCACACAGAGATGCTAGGAGGCCTGCTTCCAAGTGATTGTGCATTAATGACTTTGAGAGACAGTGGAATATTTGGTGACCTTCTTCTGTAGATGGCTCTGGTTGACTAACCCAGTAGTGAATGGGACACTTGCTGATTGGCTACAAAAGCATTTAAAAGGACTTGTTTGGCGTCTACCTTTGCCTCACTCTTTTCAGCTGCATTTTTGGGCCATCTTGGGAACTCTTTCAGTCATGGTGTCCTGTGAAGTACAACACTATAAGGGGCCTTAAGGTCTTCTCCCCTATGAGGCGCTGTGACCTCAGTACTTGTCCTCTGTGTTTATTATTACCCATTTAGGTAAAAGAGATTAATTTGGAGTGCAGGAGAGCTAGCCACAGGAATCCAGGAATTTTGCAACCCATGCAGCATCCATCAATGTCTAAGGAGCAAAGAGTGACCTTTGGGTGTGGCTTTAAGGACCATATTATCAGTAGCCAATACGAGGACTTGTCCAGGAATCAGGCTGACTTTGGTGGGACCAGTGTTATGCAGGAATTCTACTAAGAGTTACCCAAATATCTCTCCCTCCCCTGCCCCCAAGGCCCCTCCTGGATCTCGTTGTGGCAGAGGGTCCTGCATAACTCAATGAAACTATGAATTATGCCATGCAGGATTACCCAAAGCAGACAGGTCACAGTGGAGAGTTCTGACAAAAGATGATCCACTGGAAAAGAAAATGGCAAACCACTCCAATATTTTTGCCAATAAAATGTCATGGGTAGTAGCAAGATGATAAAAAATATGACACCAGAAGATGAGTCCCCTCAGATTGGAAGGTGTCCAACATACTTCTGGGGAAGAAAGAGGAAGAGCTTGAAGCAACTGGGCCAAAGCTGAAAGAAAGTTCAGCAGCAGATGTGTCTGGTGATGAAAGTAAAGTCCAATGCTATCAAGATCAATATTCCATGGGAACCTGGAATGTAAGATCTATGAACTAAGGTAAGTTGGATGTGGCCAAATAGAAGATGGAAAGAATAAACATCTACATCTTGGGTGTCAGTGAGCTCAAAAGAACAGGAATGGGTGAATTTAATTCAGGTGATCATTACATATACCACTGTGGGCAAGAATCCCTTAGAAGAAATGGAGTAGCCCTCATAGTCAATAATAGGGTGAGAAAAGCAGTACTGCGATATAATCTCAAAAATGACAGAATGATATGTTTGAATTCAAGGCAAACTGTTTGATAACACAGTAATAAAAGTCTATGCTCTACAGGTTGATCAGCTCTATGAAGAGCTACAAAATTTTCTAGAAATAGCACCCCAAAAAGTTGTCATATTCAACATAGGGGATTGGAATGCTAAAGTAAGCAATCAAAAGATAATTGGATTAACAGGTAAATTTGACCTTGTAATAAAAAAATGACGTAGGCCAGGGATTAATAGAGTTTTGTCATGATAACTTGCTGGTCATGGCAAACACTCTTTCAACAACACAAAAGGTGACTCTACACATGGACATCCCCAGATGGTCAATATAGAAATTAGATCGAGTATATCCTTTGCAGCCAAAAGTGGTCCTTTCTTTCTGTTCTTAGCATATAACCCTAAAAGTGGTATTGCTGGGTCAGAGAATATGGCAATTTTTCCAATGTTTATATTATATAATTCCATATTGCTTTCCAAAATGGTGGAATCAATTCATAGCTCTGCCAGCAGTATGTGGCTAGCTTCTCATAGACAGGTTACATTAGGACCAATATCTACTGGTTCTACATTTACCTCCTTCCTCTCCTCTCCTACATACACGGGTTAGGCTAAGCTTTCCTTAACTGGTGATGAAGCTGGGACTTGATTGGCCCAAGAGTAGTAAAGCTCAAGTTGTGCTTCCCTTGATAAAACTTTTCTGGTAGCCTTTGGCTGTACTGATACAGCTTTCTGGTTACCTATGAGCATAAAAAGTCCCACCCACGTGGGATTAGTGCCCTTCAGACTTTGTGAATGCTGGAAGACCACAGGAATCACCACACCCTACCCTGCTCAACAGATGGGGTTCTATTCCATATGGCAATGAAGTGGGGCTGCATCTGCAAAGGTAAATGCTATTGTAACCTTGTTACACATCCTTTCTAAGTTAGGGCTAAGTAAACTTCCTTTGCATAACTGCTCAATGATCTACAATGCCTCATTTTGTCCTAATCTCGAACCCAAACTAGCAGTATGCTGGCCTTGGGCATACCTCTTATACCAGGCCAATATTATTTTTTGAACCATCTTTATCAGTTTGATGTGTATGATTATAAACTCTTTTAAGTGTTTTTTGTTGACTAAGTTTCTTCTTTAAGAACTGCTTGTTCATATTCCTTGACTTATGAATGGCATTTATACATTTGTGTCAATTATCTGTAGAATTTGGATCTTACTTTAGAGGTTTCTAATGCAAATATTTTCTCCCTAGTCCATACCTTTTCTTATTTGGGATGCATTATTTTTATTTATGCAAAACCTTTTTAATTTGGGTAAGCAAAATGATCTTTTATTCTTCTAGATTGTAACATGTTAATAAAATTTCCCTTATTGCTAAAGATAGAGCTTTCCATCCCCCTCTAATTTTTATGGTACGCATTTTTATATTTAGATCATTATTCTGTTTGAATTTATTATAGCATTTGTCTTATCATGGCACAGGGTTGACCCTGATTCACAAATATTATGCCAGATGAATGCAAGCTCTATTACATTCTCTGGTACTGGAAAGTTTCTGAAGATCATCTAGTTAAATATGGAGAGGCTTATCACCAGAAGGTTCAAATTCTTTGGCCATGGCAACTCATGAAACAAAGCAAAATATAAAAATGGCATTGAGTACTGTGTGGCCTCTTTTCATTTCTGCAGTGACAATGGCAGGACTGAAAAAAAATTCTTTTACATTTTTGAACTATCTGTAAACATTAAGTCTCAGGAAATGCTAGGTCGATACTTAAAATTTATATTCCTTAACCAGTGAACAATGAATCATCATACAACTGAAGAAATGACTCAATTTTAACATTCTTGATACAGAGAAAACCAGAAGATAAAAGTAAGTTGTAGCTAAAGGGAAGAATAGCTCATAGGTTCTCTTTGGAAGGGAAGAGGAGCTGGTCTTTCATCCAAAGGCAATAAAAAACATAATTCATGGGACATTAGCCATCTTGTATTTCGGTACTCATAATAAGTATTTGCAAAAAAGATAATTTAACAAGGGAGATAACTTTAGTTTACTACACGTCAATATCTATTGTAGAAGATAAGGTAGATAAAAAAGTTTGTGAAGGACTTAATAGGTTTTTCCAAATTAAATGAACACATACTATATTTTCTGACCATAACAGTTTATTTTTTGAATCGCTGATTTTATTTTTTAAATAAAATTTAAAAATTTTCAAGCAACAAAAATGTATTTTCTTTCCCTCTAACTTTCCCCTTCTGGGAAAAAAAGAAAAACAAAATCCTTCAATAAATATACAGTCAAGCAAAAAAAAAAAAAGGCATACATTGGCCACATTAAAAAAATTTGTGTCTCTGCACACTGAATCCACTACCTCTCTGTCAAGATATAGGTACCAGGTTTCATCACTGGTCCTCTGGAATCACAATATATATTTTAATACTCACTGACTGCAGTGCAAATGTAGCCAGATTTAATTGGCTATTTATGGACTTGTGAGAGGAAAGATAAAAATGAGAAAGAGGAAAAATTAGAAGATAGAGAATACCATTAAAACAAATCCCCTCTGAGCACAAGCTGTGGACACAAAAAATATGGGAAATGGATTAAAGAATAGTTATCAATAAAGATGCTCACCATTTCCTAAATTTCATAAATATTTCTATAACAAATGCCTTTCTGCGTTAACAACAGGGAATTTCCCCATTCGGACTTTAACATTACAGTCTTAGGTGAGCTACATGGGGAAGTAGAAATGACACTAAAAAAAAACAAAAATAGGAAAGACAGCTTGGCTTAGACCAGGTATTCAAATCAATTCAATAAGCATTTACTAAGGGCTTTTCAAGTTCTAAGCATTATGCTAAGTGCTAGAGATACAAATAAATATAAAAATACACAACACAAAGTAATTTGGGCAGAAGTGGGGAGCACTAATGACTGGGAGAATTAGAAAGGTCTCTTGTGGAAGGAAGTTCAAGTCAATTCAGTAAACATTTATTAAGCACTAGAAACCTAGTCCTTGCCCTCAAGAAGCTTATAATCTAAGAGCAGAAGACAATACACAAAAGGAAGATGAAAAGTTGGGGGAATTGGGAAGATACCAACTCAGGAGCATGTTGGCATTTAAGATGAAATTTGAAGGGTGCTAGGGATTCGAAGAAGTAAAGAGGGAGATCATGCCAGGCACAAGGAGTGGAGAGGAGGGAGGAATGACTTGTATAAAGGCATGGATACAGGAAATTAAATGTCACATGGGGAATATAAACTAGGTCGATTTTCTGGAACAGAGTACATGAAAAGTAAAAAGACAATAGTGATGCAGGTAGACCTAAAGGATGTCAGACAAGAGGATAAATATTGAAGAGAACACAATGAAATAGAAAGGGAAAAAATGTTAACATATTAACATTATATTCAAGCAGAGTAATAAATGTTTACTCTGGAGTATTGGGTAGAGAGGTCATTAGGAGTGGTGAATGCTTAGAGAGTGGGGCCAGAAAAATTTATTGCTTCATGATCATCCAAAAAGTATTAAATACCCATCAGTGTCTCTTGCTAAGCTAGGCATGGTACAAGGCAATTCAGACAGACACTTATCCTACCTTGAGGACTTTTCTCAATCGTGTTAAGATATTTTGATTTACCTCAAATGAAATGCTTGGAAGTTTGAAATAGAATTCCCTTAAACAATTCTGGAGATTATAACAGGGGTGGGGGCAGATTTAAGAGGAAGGATACTGGTATATAATTAATGCACACAAGTACACATATACATAAGTATATGGACACATAATGGCTAGAAGTGGGAGTTGTGGACTGGTGAGCTGTGTATAGCTAGATGGAATACTGTTCTCAAGTGTCTCAGTAAACTCACTGATGTTTCATGGATTGTAAAAGGCTGGGAAACAATGCAGTATGGGCTTATATTCTAAAACACAATAGTAGTGAATATAGAAACATAAACAACAGAGATAAGATATAGTGCCTGCCTTTACCCTTTTATCATTTATTCTCAATTTTTCTATTTTTTTTTTTTTGAGGAGAGAAGGCAGGGCAATTGGGGTTGTGACTTGCCCAAGATCACACAGCTAGTATGTCAAGTGTCTGAGGCTGAATTTGAACTCAGGTCCTCCTGACTCCAGGGCCGGTGCTCTACTCAGTGTGTCACCTAGCTGCCCCAAATTTTTCTGAGGAGAAATTCAGACATGACACAAAAGGAACTTGTCAAACTTTATCATTTTGTATGAATTAAGTTTTGTTTCCCTTTAATTTCTTAAGTAGGTAAACACTTGAAAATCTTTTCATTCTCCTTTATCTTGTCTGCCTTGTTCAGCTTATGAACTACTTATTTCAAATGTGTTATTGTTATTGTGGTGATTGACTCTTAAAGACCCCATTTTGGGGTTTTCTTGGCAAAGATACTGGAGAGGTTTGACATTTCCTTCTCCAGATCATTTTACAGATGAGGAAATTGAGGCAAACAGGGTTAGGTGACTTACCCAGGCTTCCTTAATCTTGGCGCCTTCCTAGTGGGATTATTTCCAATTTATCATCTATATATCATGTTTATCCATAGTTGTTTGTATGTTTTCTCCCCCATTAGACTGTGAATTTCTTGAGAGCAGGAACTGTTTTTTTTCTTTTCCTCGCTATCACCTGCTTAGAATGGTGTCTGGCACACAGTAGGCACTCAATAAATGTTTATTGATTTAACTTATTTCTCTCTGAAATCTGCCTCTACGAAACTTCTGGAGGGGCGGAGCCAAGATGGCGGCTGGGAAGCAGTGACTGGCGTGAGCTCCCCACCAAGTCCCTCCAAAAACCTATAAAAAAATGGCTCTGAACCAATTCTAGAGCTGCAGAACCCACAAAGTGGCAGAGGGAAGCAGGGCTCCAGCCCAGGAGAGCCTGGATGGTCTTTGGGTAAGGTCTGTCCCACACGGAGCTCCCAGCCCCCAGCTGAGGGGAGCGGAGCTGAGCCCAGTGCACACGGCGCGAACAGACCAGACGACGAGCGGAGAGTGCCCTGGCCTCCTGAATTACTGAGCTGTGGCACCCAACAGACCTCTCAACCCACAAAGAGCAAAGACATCAGAGAAGGTTAGTGGGAAAAGCTGCGTGACTGAGTTTGCGGTTCGGCCACTGCCCCTGGGGAAGCGGAGGTAGGGCAGCTTTAGAAATAGGGCTGCAGTTGCTTCTGGCCCCAGGCCCACCAGGTGGGAGGAATTAAGTGGCTGATCAGAGCAGGAGTGAAGAGCCTGCTGAAGATTTAAGCCCAGTCCAGGTAGGGGGTTCTTGGGGAAGGAGGAGTGCTGGTGAGGCAGCACATCAGCCCAAGCGTGGAACATAGAACTCTTTAGTCTATAAGCAGCCACACCCTTTTGAAAAATTCAAAGGTTAATTAAGTTGGAGGGGAATATGGCCAGGCGTCAAAAACACGCCCAGATTCAGTCTCAGACTCTGGAATCCTTCTTTGGTGACAAAGAAGACCAAAACATACAGTCAGATGAAGTTAACAAAGTCATA
>JAQQSZ010020638.1:0-10098 GCA_028646595.1 Phalanger gymnotis
AGATATCTGTGATCTCCTGCTGTATAAAATCCTCCAAAACCAGCCTAAACTGAGTAGCATGGTCTTGTGTTTCCTGCCTCCTCCACTCTATGAGGCACATTTCTCTTTGAGAAGTCTGGTGTGATACTGTCTCACTCTCTCTGTGAGAAGTACCATGTGACAAAGTATCACCTTATACTGGAGGTTCTAACATTGTATCCTCCTGTCTAGATTCTCTGCCCCTGTTACCACGGTAACCAGATGACTGCTAGGCTCAACCTGGGCTAAACTGAGGTGCACTCTTGACCTCCTTGGCTCCCTCTGCCTTCTAGCTGAATTTGCAACAAGGTTGTTAGCTTCCTGCTGTTCTGCCACCTGAGTTTCTCCATCTTGCTGTAGTATAGGAGAAGTACTTTTGACTTGAATTATCAGACCTTTTGGCAACTGTCTGATTCCTCTCTCATAATGATCTGTCTCTGCGTTCACGTACAATATGTGAGTAAAATCCAGCTTCGTCTAGAGATCGCTCTTGGGATCCCCATTCCTGGCTCAACAGTAACCTCTCTGAGGCATTGCTTCAAATCTCTGAGTCCTCCACCCTGTAGCTTCTGCTTCCAGTCCTCACATAGACCAGTGCCCTTAGACCATTCTCTTGCAAGGGAGCAATAAGTTACATCCTCCCATCCTGGGACAACTATTTCTTCTGCTAAAGCCCTTCTACCTCTAAATAGAGATTTTATACCTTGTGGTCCCATCTTCCTAGTTGCCAGATGTAATGGTAAGGCAATAATAACAATGTCGATGTTAATTGTCAAAATGCCTATTTAGTTCTGTATCACAAAGTATATGAGATTCTCCACATAGAAGGTAGAAGAAGGTATTCAGACAACAGAGAATCATATCCCACAAGCTATTTATCCAGTCTGCCACAGCAATAAAACATTCCACACACAATATAACAACCTGGAGACTTGCCATCCCCAAACCTCTCCGACCCTCTGCTGGGGTCTTCCCCAAAACAAACTCATAGTACACCTAAGTCAGCCTACTCAGTTCTAACAATCATGAGGGCGGCCATTAGCAGCCATAGCATCTTTCTCTCTCTCAGCATTTCCTGTAACATAACTTCCTTTTCCTGTCAGGAAGCTCCTCCCACCACATGTGTCTTAGGCTTCCTGTGATGTAAGCAGGTCACGTAGCCTATTAATGGGTGGGAAAAATCTTCAAATCTAAATTGCTTTTTTCTCGTTCAGCCGGCCAAGATGCCAAAAGGGAAGAAGGCCAAGGGGAAGAAGGTGGCTCCAGCCCCTGCTGTAGTAAAGAAGTAGGAGGCCAAGAAAGTGGTCAATCCTTTGTTTGAGAAGCAGCCCAAGAACTTTGGCATTGGTCAGGACATCCAACCTAAAAGGAACCTTACTCGATTTGTCAAATGGCCTCAGTACATCAGATTGCAGTGTCAAAGGTCTATCCTTTATAAGCGTTTGAAAGTCCCACCAACAATTAATCAGTTCACCCAGGCTTTGGATCATCAGACAGCAACTCAACCACTGAAACTGGCTCATAAGTACAGACCCAAGACAAAGCAAAATAAGGAGCAAAGGATTCTGGCTCAGGCTGAACAAAAGGCTGTAGGCAAAGGAGATTTTCCCCACTAAGAGACCACCTGTCCTGAGAGCAGGTGTTAACACTGTTACTACCCTGGTAGAAAACAAGAAAGCACAGCCGGTAGTGATTGCACATGACGTGGACCCCATTGAGCTAGTGGTCTTCCTATCTGCCTTGTGCCAAAAAAATGAGGGTTCCTTACTGTATTATCAAAGATAAATCCAGCCTGGGTCATTTAGTTCACAAGCATTGCCTTCACACAGGCTAATCCTGAAGATAAGGGAGCCCTGGCTAAGCTGGTAGAAGCCATCAAAACCAATTACAATGACAGATATGATGAGATCCATTGTCACTGGGTGGCAATGTTCTGGGTCCAAATTCAGTGGCTCATATTGCCAAGCTGGAAAAGGCAAAAGCTAAGGAACTTGCAACCAAATTGAGCTAAACGTGTATTTGATTTTTCCCTATATAAAAATAAAAATTTAAACAAAAAAATCTAAATTGCTACTACACATGTGTAAAGGCAATCAGTGAATGGGAAGATCTTTCCCGCTCATTCACTGGGCTTCAGGGACAGGGCTCTCAGGGTCCTGGGAGGGAGTGGCTAGGACTGGAGCCAATGGTAGGCGCCTGAGTTCTGGTCCATGTGATAACATGAAGCCTGTGATGGGAGGAGCTTGCTGAATGGTTGAAGCAGAGCTAAGAGGCAGTTGAAGAGGCAGTTGGAGAGAGCAGTTAAGAGCTGAAGGAGAGAGGAAGCAGTCAGCTAGCTGGAATACAGCTTGGAGATTGCGGTGGAAGTGGCAGAAGCGGCAGCTGACAGCAGCAGGTGCTACAAAAAAATCAGGACTGACCCTCGTGGAGACCAGAGAGTGCTGAGCAAGGGCTTGAGGCCAGTGGGTGGGCTTCTTGCTGGAGGGCCCTGCCAAGCCAGTATCGCTTGGCTTGCTGCCATAATGTTTTTCTATGGCCTCCTGGTCACTATTGTGAGATGGGCATACTGGTTTTGGAAGGTTCTTGCCAGGATGTCAAATTGGGGACACTGGTCCATGGGTCTGCTACTTTTGCATTTCAATAAATGCTTTAACTCCTCTGCCTTCTACTTAGAGAATTACTTATATCCTGTGATTCTGGACCATTTAGGCATGTTCATGGTTATCTTTGAAGTCATGAATTCTGCCTTAATGACATATCACATGATTAGACCTCCACTTTAGGAAAATTATGTTAGTAGCTAATGGAGGACCTATAGCAACTCTTTTTGTGATAGGAAAGAACTGGAAACAAAGCAGCTGCCTATTTATTGGGAAATGGCTAAATAAGTTTTGGTATGTGAATGTAACATTATATTACTGTGCTTTAAGAAATTATGAATATGAATAATACATATGAACTGATGAAGAGTAAAGTAAACAAAGCCAAGAGAATAACATATTTGTTGACTACATTATACATAACTATAATCATGTGAATGGAAAGAATATACAAAAAAGTGAAGGTTGTAAAATACTAAAGAACAAGCATGGCTTAAAAAAAGCAATATGAGAAGACACTCTCAACACTAGCCCTTAGGTGTTGCACATTGTATATGTTTTGAGATTTTTTTTCACTGGTTGTGCTGATTTGGGTTTTTTTTTAAATACTTGTTATAAGGGATGGCTCTCTGGGAGGGGAAGGGGAAGAATTCTGGGAATTCTTGGAAACTATGATGATGTAAAATATATCAATAAAAAAGAATTTTTTTAAAAATGGAAGGGGTCTTAAGGATTTGAAAAACTTTTTATTTCCCTTTCGGACTGTTGTTATTGGTTTAGGCATATTCATGCTATTCAAAGGGATACCTGGAGAGTTGAGTCTATACTTAATAGCTTTACTATTTGATAATTTTATTATTAAATTTTATTTTTAATTTATGGAATAAAACAAGCATTTCTATTACATAATACAATGAAAAAGATGACTGCACATGAAACTGCAAATCTACTTTATACAACTTACTATTTCTTTCAAATATACAATAAAATTATCATGTAAATTTCTTTTTTTTTCCTTCCTCCCCCCTGCCTTAGAGATGGCCACTATGAGACACAAACAGGCATCTCTATCTCTCTGTCTATCTATCTATCTATCTATCTATCTATCTATCTATCTATCTATCTCTATCTATCTGTCTGTCTCTGTATATGTATGTATATATGTGTAAAATTATTTTATACATACTTCTATACTATTTGATAATCAAAACAAAAAGGTTTTAATTATATTATAATATTAAATTACCATTTAAAGTATTATTATTATCATTATTGTCATGATAATTTCATATCTCCAGATCATGAACTTACATAAAGAGTTCAATCCTGGCCTAATGCATTTGTGGAAGACAGAAAGATCTGGCAAGATTGACTTTTGGTTTTTAACTTACAAGGGCTGACACTAATGAAGAAAGGATGAAGCATTTTCATTGTGTAGGTGGTCTGATATTGGTCCTTATTATTTGGTGACATAGGAAGTACGGTCTCTGTATGATGAATTCTATCCATGGGATAAGTCAAGAGTCTTCACAAACACAGGGGTAAGGCCAGTTTGCTTTGGTGGGAGAAAAAGCTAGGTGAAGAAATTCTTCATTGTCTCCTGGTTGTTCCTAACGGATGTTGTTGAATGTGAAATTAAGTGCTATCTCATTTGAAACTGTGTAGCACTTCATTCTCCTCTAGCACTGGGGCTGGGCGATATTGGCTCTGATACTGGCTCTAAACTAACTTTGTTCCAGGGAATTGTATCTATAGATTAAAGATGAGGTTTGGAAGAAGGGTTAGAACTGGAGTCATGAATATTTCCCCTAAGCTTTTCCCTCAGTCCCTTTTTATCTTGGCCCCAGCTTTCTCCAAAGATTGGTATTCCGAGGATATATCTAATCATCAGCCCAAGCCTATGCTCATAGGAGATATTAAATTGGAAAAGATTAAGTGTTCAGAGAAGGAGATAAGCAGCTTGAAGACTAAATATTGCCAGAAAGAGGCTTTAGAGGTTTGGCTGGTTCATTTATGGGCACTGGAAGCAGATGCTGATTTATTTGCTGAGAGTGAATTTCAGAAGTTGGAAGAATTCACCAAAAACTCTTTAATGTAAAGTAATTTTGGCCAGTTATCTCTCAAGTGGGCTCAGGTGGAAATCAGGCTCTGTAAGGACAAATGCATGTTTTTACTGTTCCAATCAGGAAGCAGGCTAGATAGGGTATTTTCTCATTATATGAAAGAACTGGAGTTCTTGTTTGGCTATATAATACTGATCAGCTGAACAAGCCTCAGTCCCCTTATGAACCACCTGCTTCAAAAACCATTACAGCTAAGTTCTTGGAGAGTGTTACTCCTGTCTGGAGTTGTGGATTGCTGTGGACCTTATACCACTGGACTGTCTCCAGTCACCTTGATCAATATCTGGCCACTGAATCCAGTGGTCTCTGGAGGAGAAACTGTGGCTGGTGACTTTGCACAGCCCTCCTTCACTCAAATCAAAGTCAATTGCAAGTTATGTCATCATCTGCCTGACGTCGTGGTCCTTTTCAAGAACGAAGGACAAACCACACAACCCCATTTGTTACTACTCAAGATTAGTCAGATATACTTTTGAGGTATGAATATAGGTTGGACCTCCCTGATATACTTCAGTGGTATAACTTCTCCAAAGGCTCCCTCTAAATTCAACAGCAGTCCTTACCTGAGATCAGTAAATTTAGATAGATAGCTAGATAGATAGCTAGATAGGAGAGAGAGAGAGAGAGAGAGAGAGAGAGAGAGAGAGAGAGAGAGAGAGAGAGAGAGAGAGAGAGAGAAAGTATTTTAATATAATTGATTTCCTTTGTAATCTCATGTGTTTAATTTAAGCATTTAAAAGCATAATTATGAGAAGAGGTCCCTTGGCTTCATCAGACTGCCAAAGGGGTCCATGACACACACACACAAAAAAAAGATTAGGAAACCCTGCCCTAAAAAATGAAAAAAGAGGTCTTGTGAAGGCAGAGTTATGGATCTGGTTATTAAAACTTGGGGTTTGCTTTTCCCTCTTCCAGTGACAGACCTGACAGAAATTAAAAATGGTTCAGCATCTGACATATCGCCGTAGGCTGTCCTACAATACAGCTTCCAACAAAACTCAGCTGTCACGAACCCTGAGTAACAGAACTGTTTACCTTTATGCCAAGAAAGTTGGAAAAACACCAAAATCAGCCTGCAGTGTATGCCCAGGAAGACATCGAGGTGTTCGTGCAGTGAGACCTAAAGTTCTTATGAGGCTATCAAAGACAAAAAAGCATGTCAGCAGGGCTTATGGTGGCTCCATGTGTGCTAACTATGTCTGTGATAGGATCAAGTGTGCTTTCCTGATCGAGGAGCGGAAAATTGTTGTGAAGGTATTGAAGGCACAAACACAGAGTCAAAAAAAGTAAATAAAAAGGACATGTTTTTTGAATAATAAAGAAAATTAAAATTTTTAAAAAAACTTGGGGTTGATAACATTGATTGACAGTCTTTTGTATCCTAGTGAGTAAATCAAGAAGGGTAAACCTACTGTCTTACTAGGCAACAGCCCCAGAACCTGTTTTGTCTCCATTGTCACAGGTGGGTCTAAATTCCCTGTACTCAATTCAGTTTTTACCATCTCTTCTATTCTAGGTTCAATTTAATCCAGTCCCCTGATAGTGTAGGTTACATATTGGAACAAAATAAAATGTTCATAGGTTTTTCAACAGTTTACTTACCTGGTACAGCAGAATATTCAATAAGGATAGGCTCTGAGGACACCTCAGATTAATCCAGCTAAGTGGCCCTTGCCCAAGCTGCCCATTGTGATACACCAACCAAGCATCAGAGAGCTCATAGAGCTTCTTGTGATGGCTTTGAACTTAGCTGACCAGGGACTGATGTGAATAGCCTGAGGCTTTCATACCCTGAACCACCAAGATTCCAGCGCAGTCTTAGTATCTTTTAAGAAGAAATTACCTTAACTTGCATAGGGGGAAGAATTAAGTTATTGCTCCCACTACACCATCAGACCAGAAAGGGACCAGAAAACCTATGCCTGGGTGGCAGTTTAGCAGGTTCATATCTTTGAGCGTCTGTTGGATATTGGAAGTTAAAAGACTCCACTTAGACATGGAATTCCAGTGAAGGTGAAAAGTGTTAAGGTAGTCACCGTATGAGGTAACCATTCTCTGGATAAAGATGGATTAATATGGGAAGATAATTAGTAGTATGTGCTCTTTTTATAGCTATAATGAGCCCGAATGTATAAAGGGACTAGATTTGTTGGGTTTGGGGAGGTTGGTCCCCATTCAGGCTTTCGTATCATTGGATTAGCTCATTACAGTGGAGAAACTTTCTAGGGTATTAACATTCAGTGGGGTTTTATAGGAGGCAGGTAGCGGAAGGGAGAAGTGATTACTGAGATTTGTAGACATGAATGTTAATAGGGCGGGCAGCACCCAGGAATATGCCCACTGCTAGGGCTGGGCCCCTTGCTATTAATACCTTCTATGTAGAGATCACTGACATCCTGAGTGTGATATTCTCAGTGAACCCCTTTCTCTGCTATTACCAACTATATGGGCCTTCCTGTGAGACTCTGGACAGTACCACCTGTTCTGATGTTTGGTTTGTGGATGGCTCTTCCTGAAATCCATTATTGATTCTCTATGGAGATCAGTTCTGTCTTTGGAGAGTCCTTGAGGGTAGACAACTTGGATAGTCTTTTCATGGGGTTTTTGCTATGGATCTCATTGGAGGATCAATAGCTAAGAACATCAAGGGTCAGTATCACTGGTGGAACTTTGCTCCTATGTATTTAGGTGAGCCATGTCAGTAGGCCTGAAACGGCAACATCAGGACCAAAACTAAGGAATGTAATGTCTTGGGCATTGTTTGTTTTGCCCAGTCCTTGAGCTCTAAGGGGCTCATTAAGCTGTATGGTGTTAATGACTTTAAGCCCATGAGTAGATGTTAGTCATAATGATCCAGGAAGAATATAGGTTAATTTTTTTTTAGAGTCTGATATAAAGTAGCATCAAGAAGGGAGGATAGTTCTTTGAATTTCATACTATTTATTTCCACATGAATTACTGCTATTGACCTACCATACAGCAAGAACACGGGGCTTGTACCTATAATATATACACAAATACACACACACACACACACACACACACACACACACACACACACGTGTCTTTACGGTTGGTTTATATTTAGCAAAATGGTTTTGTAAATTATCTGCCTTTCTCCAGGTAATGACCTCATATTGGGGGCCAGTCAGCCCTAATCTATGTTACTAATTCTAATTTTATTGATCTTTTGGGGGGCAAAATCTTTTAAATTTTATGTAATCAAAATACATCCATTTAATCTTCTGTAATCCCTCAAATCCCTTATTTCACCAAGAACTTCTTCCTGTCCGTAGTTGTGAAAGGGATCTCCTTCCTTGCTCTTCAAAGTTTTTTTAATGACATATTTGTTTTGCTTGGCTATGCATACTTATTACTAGGATGCTGTTTTTATTTGGGGTGGGGGACAGGAAGAGAAAAAGTAAATGTTTGATAGTTGTTTATGATATGACCTTTTATATTTGGCTCATGTATACATTTGGATATGTGATATTTACTAATGTTTTATTCAATATTGTTGCGATACATGGTATGAGAAATCCATCTAGACTCTAGCCTAATTTCTCCCAAGTTGTTTACCTATTTCCCCAATAGTATTTATGTGGAATTCTATTCCTTGGACTTATTGAACACTTTGTTATTATCTCCACTTGTTTCTGGATCTTCAGTGCCTAATCTGTTCCACTGATTAACCATTCTTCTTTTTAACACTACTAGTTTTGATGATTATTGTTTTATAGCATTTCTTGAGGTCAGTCCCCTTCCTACCCACTCATTTTCCATTCTTTTCTTTAAGATTTTCGACCTTTTGTTCTTCTGAATGAATTTTATTATATTACTATTTTATTATTTTGTAGTCCTACAAAGTGTGATTGCTATGGCATTTGAATCTATAAAATGACTTAGACAATATCATAATTTTTATTATGTTAGCACAGTACAAACTTTAGCAATTAATTTTTCCCAAATTATTTGTCTTCCTTTATTTGTGTAAATAATGCCATCGATCTCTCTATATATCTGTCTGTCTATCTATGCATGTGTGTGTGTATGTGTAATGAGTGTCTTGGTAGCGATCAATTATTAGGTATTTATTAAGCACTTATTATGTGCTAAGCATTATGTTAGGTACTGTGAATAAAATTACAAAGACTGAATCAATTCTTACAATGAATTTACATTCTAATGCAGGAGACAAGAAGTCTATATAAAATATATATGGAATAAATACTAAGTTAATAAATATGTATGCACATAAAGTGGTTAAATGCAAGGTAGTTTGTAAGACAGCCTGGATGGTCACTGGGAAGGGTCTCTCATGCAATGCTGGGAGCAGAGCACAGTCCACTGTGGGCCACACTAGAAAAGACCAGGCTGGAGTACACATGATGGAGCAGGCCTCAGGGTACTGAATTACTGGCAGCTGTGGCAGTTTCCAGACTTTTCAACCCACAAACACCAAAGAGAACTGAGCAGGTCAGTGGGAAAATTGTTGGACCTCAGTAAGAGAAGTGCGCAGTCCAGCCCCAGCCGTGGGGTGGCAGAGGTGGCTGCAGCAGCAGCGGCGGGAAGGGGTGGCTGCTTCTGCAGCTCCAGGCCCATACAGTGGGGGTAATAAAGCGGTTGATCAGAGAGAATACAGGGATCTCTTTGCTGGCCCTGAGGCAGCATTCTCTTGCTTCACTCTGCTTGGCTCTGGGTTGCAGTTCTGGTTGGCAGTCCTTGGGGGAGGAGGAGTGCTGATGTGACAAAGCTTGTGGTAACTGTGGAGAGGGAGTCATCATGGTAGTTAGTTACATGGAAGAAAGGAGTGCTTGAGATCACTCACAGATCAAAGCACAGGCCAGGAGAGGTGTATCATAGCACCTCAGAATAAAAGTAGCTACGAAAACAGCAGCACAAAACCCCTGAAGCTTGGGACGTACCACTCTCCACTCTGAAAGTAGTCATAACCTGACAAAGAGCTCAAAAGTCAAGTAATTGGCTGAGAAAACAAGCAAGCAATGTAAAAGGACTAAGACTATAAAATCTTTCTTTGGTGACAAAGAAGATCAAAACATACAGCCAGAAGAAGTCAATAAAGTCAAAGATCCTACATCAAAAGCCTCCAAGAAAAACATGAATTGGTCTCAGGCCATGGAAGAGCTCAAAAAGGATTTAGAAAAGCAAGTTAGAGAAATAGGGGAAAAATTGGGAAGAGAAATGAAAGTGATGCAAGAAAATCATGAAAAACAAGTCAATGACTTGCTAAAGGAGACCCAAAAAATAATGAACAAAATAACCCTTAAAAATAGACTAACTCAAATGGCAAAAGAGCTCCAAAAAACCAATAAGGAGAAGAATGTCTTAAAAGGCAG
>JAQQSZ010020639.1:0-10097 GCA_028646595.1 Phalanger gymnotis
GAGACCTGCTTCCCTCTGCCACTTTGTGGGTTCTGCAGCTCTAGAATTGGTTCAGAGCCATTTTTTTATAGGTTTTTGGAGGGACTTGGTGGGGAGCTCACGCCAGTCACTGCTTTCCCGCCGCCATCTTGGCTCCGCCCCCCACAATTTACTTTTAAATTATACAAAATAAGTTTACCAAGCAAAACTTGTACAAAATAAGTTTACTAAGCAAATGAATGACATAGAAATTATATGGTATGTGTTTAGTTCATTGAAGATTATAAGCTGTATTTTAAGTGTCCAACTCACGTACCAATGCTTATTTTGCCTATCATTCTGCTAGGCATTTTGAGGGATGCAGAAGTCTAAATGTATCCTTCTTCTCATCAAGGAACTTAAAGTCTAAGGAGAAAACTTAACATGGAACAACAACAAAATATAAGACCATGTAGATTTAGGTCGAAGTTTACAGGTAAAGGAAATCAATGAGGGCTTGCTGTCAGACAAGGCTTCAGAGAGCAAAGACGATTTAAAGGATGGATACAATTTGTATAGTGAAAAGGAAATGATGTTCTGGGTTAGGAATGAGTATGGCCTACTCATAGAATAGTGATGAGACAGGCTGAATTAGTTTATTTAGAATGTATATGTTAGGATAAGTGGGACATAAGGTCAGATAGGTCAGATTACATTGGGTCTTGAATTCTAGACTTGTTTGTACCTTATTTGATAGGCAATTTGATAGGGAATAAGGAATTATCTAAGATTTTGAACAGAGGAGTGACATGGTATTGACCTATAAGGATGGATTAATGGTGGTGGGATGGCATGGGAGGAGGATGGAATCAGAGAGACTAGCTTGGAAACTATTGTTTTAATCCAGGTACCAGCTGGATTGGTTGCTGTCAAGCGATAGTAATGGCTATTTCAGAAACATTATTTTGGGGGGAAATGGAAATGTTGACTGAATATTTACTGAATGAATCTATATGGGCATGAATTACACATTTAGACAACATAGTACATCATTACTGTTTTCCAGTTAATTGCCAGATCTTATCATTTCTACCTTTGAATTGCTTTCCCCTTTTCTACTCACAGAGATATCCTAGTTCGGTCCTTATCCTTTCATCAGTCTTTACCTGAACTATTATAGTAGCTTTCTAATTGGTGTTCTTGCCTCAATTCCCTCCCTACTCCAATCCATTTTCCACATAGTTGCTAAAGTGATATCCGTAAGTGTAGGTCTGACCATATTGTTTCTCACACTCAATAAACTCTAGTGGCTCTAGGATTAAATATAGCTTTTCCTGTTTGGCATTTAAATCCCTTCACAACTTGGTCTCTACTTACCTTTCCTGCCTTATTTGTGCATTGTTCCCTTTCATGAACACTAGGGTTCCAATTAAGTTAGCCTTCTTGCTGTTTCTGCACAGAACAACCCCATCTCCTATCTCATTGTCTTTGTATAGGTTGTTGATCATGCCTACTCCCTCCTCATATATGTCTCTTAGGAGCCATGGTTTCTTTTGAACAAACCTCATCTCCAACACTTCATTCTACGTGGAAGTCTTTCCTGTCCTGTGCCTTTTTTCCCCCTAGCTGCCAGTGTCTTCACTGCCCAAATCATCTTGTATCTGTTTGTATATATTTGAATATAGCTGTATATTTACGTGGTGAATTCTTTGGCTAATTTGAAAGCTTCAAGGTAGGGAATCTTGTTTTTGTCTTTGTATTCTCTGTGCTTAGCACAGTGCCCCATATGTAATAGGTGTTTAATCCTCCAGGATTGATTGATTGATCCATGATAAGGACCCTAATGAGCCTCAACTGACATTATCAGCCCAGTTTTAGTTTAATTGCTTTGTGTATCTGAAAGTAACAAAACTACATATCTTCAAAGGTATGATTCAGACTTCACTAATTCAGACCAACTTTTCTTTTTTTTTAGTCTAAATTAGGGAGATTTTACTGTATGTAATTTTGTACTCGTGATATAGGATAGAGAGCTAGAAGGAACTCTAGAGATAACTTAGTTCAACTGTCTTTTTTTATAAATGTCACTTTGTGTCATTGCTGAATGAATGATGTGCCCTTAGATTATAAATTCATCAAGGGCCAGGGTTATGGCTTTTTTTTTTTGCTTGCATAAACTGAATGCATCTAAAGCCTTTGTCACTTAACCTTTTATTTTGCTTGAAAGGAGCTGTTTAATTTCTATGTACAACCTGATTTGTGTGCTGTGAAAGGAAGAAGAGAGACCATTGGTAAGTGAAGGGGTAGCAGAGTAGAGGGAAGGTTTGCTTAAGGTGGAGGATTAAAAATGTTTGTATGCTGAAAGTGAGGATGACTCTTTGTATAAGAGCTGTAGTATGCATGTATGGGTGTAGGAGTGGGGAAGTGGGAAGCTAGAGCCTCTGAAAAGAATAAATGTCATCAACATATCAACATGCGGTCATCCCAAAAGAGTATGATATGTTGGGTAGCAACCAGCATGACATTGTGAAAAGCAAGTCATTATACCAACTTAACTTCCTTCTGTGAAAGAGTGAAAGGCAGTATTGAAAAGGAGTTTGTCTTGATCTTATCCTTGACTCTTCAGTCTCCCTCACCCTGCCTATCTAAGCCAGGGCCTCTGGCCATCTATCAAATTTGACTCACCATTTGTTTTTGCATGGCCTACAAGCTAAATATTTTTAGCTTTACATTAGTTTTTACATTTTTAAATCGTCGAAAAAAATCAAAAGAAGATCATTTCATGACATGAAAATTATATGAAACTTCAATTTCATTGTTCGTCAATAAGATTTTATTGGAATACAGCCATGCTCGTTTGTTTATGTATTGTTGATGGATGCTTTTGTGCTTTATTGGTAAAGTTAAGCATTTGCAATAGAGACCATTTGTCCTACTCTCATGGCTTTGGCTTTGCATTGCTGCTGCTTGGCATGCTACAAATTGCAGTGACATAAGTTATAATTTAACAGTGTTTTGAGTACCTACTGTGACATTTTGTATTTTTCTATGACCAGTACATACCTATCATTTCAAAAAAAGAAAAAAGGAGAAAAGTGGACTTTGAATGTCATGCTTTTAAGGCACAGTGGAGTGTGGGTTATTTTATCAAATTAGATGGCAAAGCATTGCGTTTATTATGCAATGATACCATAGCTCTGCTAAAAAGAATACAATATATGTTGATCATGCCAGACTAAGCACTCATCGCAGTCTTCTTAACTCATAGGAAATCAGTGATCAGAAAAATTAGAAAATGTAAAACTCACTATCTCATTGTAGCAGAATTTCTTGACAAAAATGAAAGATGTAAATGAGACTGCAACTAAAGTAAGATTCTGTCTACCTCATTCGTTAGCCAGGCAGGGAAAGCGATTGACCAAATGGTGAATTAATTAAATTGTGTTTGATTTCAGGCAGCCAAAGAAATGTATCCAGAGAAGAAAACCTTTTTTTTTTTTCTTCAAAGACTAGTAGTCTTGGGGCAGCTGGGTGGCGCAGTGAGTAGAGCACCGGCCCTGGAGTCAGGAAGACCTGAGTTCAAATTCGGCCTCAGACACTTGACACGCTAGCTTTGTGACTTTGGGCAAGTAACTTAACCCCAATTGCCCTGCCTTCCCCCCTCCAAAAAATAAAAAAAGAAAAAGAAAAAGACTGGTAGTCTTTTGGCTCAATTAAAGTCATATGTTTATGGATTGAATATTAGTATTTGCTAGTGCCTGCCTATGAGGAAAAGACATTAAAGATAAAATTCATAAAATCTCATTATAGATTATAGATGAAAATTGGCAGTTGATTTTAAGGATAGAGAAATGCTAACTTTGAGGCAAATTAAGCGAAATGTTATCCCTCCCTGCAAGAATTCCATTCTTATTAGTAGACCTTTATTACAAAAAAGTACTCAATAAAAAAATTTGTGAAAATTAGTTTTTTTCTGTTATATAAATTCCTAAATAATATTCTCAGTTTTGTCTCTTGGCACGCAGAATGTAAAATGTTTACTATCTGACCATTCCATCTGTTCAACCTGTTCACCATGGCAGGACTTTACGTTTAGATACTTATCATCTCTTGCTTGAACTACTATACTACCTTCCTGTTGTACCTGGCACGACATCTGGCACATAGTAGGTTCTAAATAAAGCCTTGTTGATTGAGATATTATTGTGCCGAAAAAAAGCGAGCGAGACTCGGATTTAAATTTAGATGTGGATTTATTGGACCGAGCTGCTGTTCAAAGTAATTACTCAAATCGAACAACCCTGAGCAAAGGGAGAGAAAGAGTATTTAAAGGGAAAGAACATAATTAGATTTCCGTGTAGATGGGGACACAAACAGTGGGACAAGCTGAGGCAGGATGGAGAAACTGAAAAGGGAGGGGTAGGGCATAACAATATAATATCACATAGTTTAATCATTTACTAAATCTTGTTGATCTTTCTCTGTAACCCTTTTGACTTTTTCTTCACTCATGTGGCCACCCACCCTTCTTCAGGCCCTCATTACCCCTTTATTAAACCTGGACTATGCAACAACCTTCTTATTATTCTCCCTGCTTCACACAGTGGTGGGTTGGGGACAGAAATGTTAGACTGATCAGGACCATCTATACAATCAGAATAGAGAGTCACCTAGTGCTGTAATTTGATAGGCTCTAAAATGAGTATCTAAACATATCTTCCTTCACTGAGATTTGATTGTATAGAATCTACAACTTGAAATTTCATTCTTTAGGTTCCTTACCCTGCAGTCCTCTTTCAGAAATGTATTTATCTCCTGGGAAAGAGACTTTATTAAATAAATTTGCACAAGGTGTTAGCAATTTGCCAGACTCTTTCCAAGTTGACCAGAATGACCCTAGAAACATAAGAACTCTGGGGACCCTTGAAAAAGAGCACAGAATTCTATTACTTCACAATTTGGTCCAAGGTAGAATTTTTCATGAGGCTTTATGACCGAACTCCACAATGGTGGTATCCCAGAAACCCAACATTAGTTTTTGTGATCCCTTAACAATTCCTTTTAGTATCTTGGTGGTCTGTCCTCTGTTAGTGGAAAGGGCATGTGACTGGGGATTGGGAGAATTAGATTCTAGGGATCAGGAGAATTGGATTCTAGTCCCAACTTGTTTTAGGAGGGAGGTCACTTAGCTAGCCCCTAGCTAGTTTCTACCTGTGATGAACTCTGTGAACTCCCTTTGTGTTTCATGGGCAAGAAACTTAGTTTTTCTTTGTCTTATTTTTCTCATTTGCAAAATGAAGGGGTTAGACCAGATGATTTCAAGGGTTCCTTCTAGTTCTACTCTTGAATGGTATACATATTTACTAGAGGTCATATCTTAACGATCAATTTAGAGGTCTTCATAATCGGTCTCCAAACTACCTTTCTAGTCCTTGTCATATATTATTCCTCTCCCTGCATTCTGCAGGTTTTGTCAGACTGGCCTTCCTGCCATTCCTCACACACCACATTTTGTATCTGTGCTTGGAATATATTTCCTTGCCTTCTCTGCTTCTTAGAATCCCCTAAAATTCCTTTAAAACATAGCTCAAGCATTATTATTTTTTTTAATATTACTTTTAAAATAGTTTTTCTGTTTTAGTATTCTGAATTTGACAGGTATCACTAAAGGAACACTACCATACCCAAAGAATTGAACCATTTTCCTATTTTTGCCCCCCAATTGCTAGTGTCCGCCATTCTTAAAATTACCCTGTATTTAGTATATGTATGTGTATATGTCAACTTAGAATGTAAGGCCTTAAGAACCAGAATTGTTTATTTTTGTTTTTGTCTTGCCAGGACCTATTTTGATGGGCTCATTTTTAGGCTGGGGGGGAGGAGGGTGTTATTGGAGGGTGAGAATACCTCCTAGAGCTGGGGTTCTTAAGAAAACTAGAGTCTGTGAACTTAAAAAAAATTTTTTTTGATAATGGTTTTTATTTAGCCATTTCAGTTGTGTCTGACTATTCGTCACCCCATTTGGGGTTTTCTTGGCAAAGATACTGGAGTGATTTGCTATTTCCTTCTCCAGTTCACTTTACGATGAAGAAACTGAAGCAAACAGGGTTAATGGACTTGCTCAGCACTAGCCAGTGTCTGAAGTCAGGTTTGAACTCAGGAAGATGAGTCTTCCTGACTACAGGCCTGGCACACTAGCCACTGCACTGCCTAGCTGCCCTAAGTAATCATAATTGATAATGGTATGTCAGTGTAATTACTTTCCTTTGCAATCCTATTTATTGTGTTTTATGTATTTAAAGACATTATTCTGCGGAGTCCATAGGCTTAACCAGATTGCTAGAGTGATCATGACATACAAAAAGAAACACTGGCTTAGAGGACATAATAATTTCATCCCGGAGCTTATATTATTTATCTTTTAATAGCTATAAATTGGTTATAGAATTGAGAATGTGGTCATTGAGATGATAGAAATGGGTGGAGTTGCTGAAACTTGACTGCTAGAGACAATATATGCACAAAAAATAAAATGAAGTTATAGTTCAGCAGTACATTGCTGTGTATGTACACATGTAGGGACAAAACAAAAATCATTTCCTTCTTAATGAGAGTGGGCAGCACTGGCCACCAAAATATATTTTTTTGAAATGCATTCTACTATTTGTTCTTTTGTAAATTATTTACTTTCTCTGAGTGCAGATTTAGTGATGGCTGAAGAAGGAGGTCATATAGGAGGTATTTCCTTCTCTAAAAAGGAGATAGTACAATAAGAATTGCATTAACAAATAACTTTTGGACTTGGAATTCTGATTTTTAATTTACAACTATTAATTACAAATAAAACTCCAAATCCATTTTCTTATCTAGTATGTTAATGGTGAGCTTATTCAAGAAGGCTGGTCTTGGGACTTAACTGTCATGTGAATTAGGACTGAAGCAGCATGACTTTGGCTTGAGTTGTAGTTCTGAATGGAAAGCTTCCAATGTCTTGCTTGCTGTTCCTTCTCTTTTAGTGTTATTTAATTGTTACATTAGTTTTCTTTGCTTCCAGAAAGTTCTTTCCATATTCAGTTTGAGCCTTTTTTCATGGCATCGTCACAAGTCAACTAATATAACTTGCCTCCAACCCCCACCTCCTTAAAAAAAGTATGGCTGTGTCATGGACCTAGGTTCTATCTCTTGTTATTCCTTTCTTAGGCAGCATCCCTTAGGTAACTTTCTCCCTTGTTCTTGCCCTGTCAGTAGGATCATAAGATCATAGATACAGAATTGGAAGGGAACTTGGAGGTCATGTAGGCCTATTCCCTCATTTTACAGATGAGGAAACTGAGGCATAGAGGTATTTTTTTAAAATACATTCTACTATTCTTTTGTAAAACATTTACTTTCTCTGAGTGCAGATTTAGTGATGACTGAAGGAGGTCATATAGGAGGTGTTTCCTTCTCTAAAGAGGAGATCTATAAAATATTTCAACTCTGAAACTCTTTGATTTTAAGATAATGAGTGATGAAAAACCAAGTAGGGATTAAACATTTTCTGCAAATAATTCACATGCGAATTTATTCAAAAGTTGATTTTATTTGGCTATAACTAGGGAAAGGACTAGGCACAAACGTAACAGGAAAAATTCAGCAGTAGAATGCCACTCGAAAGAAGGAAATTTAATATGAGTTGGTATGTTTTAATAAATGTATTATTTACAAAAGCAGTTCTAATGTAATGACCATTTAATTGAGTTCCCAGTCAAAGGAAATCTTCAAACAGATACTATTGGATGATAACATCATTTGTCAAGATGTTCCAAGTTGCATTAGAATAGATAACCTCTGAAACCCCTTCCAGTTTTAAGATTCTGTGAGTCCATGATTTTCAGTTATTAATTTATTAAACATACACTGTGTGTGAATCACTAGGCCAGAAGCTGGGGATACAAAAATAGAAAACAGTCCCTGTCCTCAAAGAGTACTATTGGGACCTATGACGGGGACATAGATAATGAAAAATAAAGTTTAGACCTCTATCATCCTTCTCTGATTCTTAGAGGTGACTGAGTCCTTCAAAGTTATGAGAGTGGAGAGCAAGCTATGATAGTTTGTACTTTGTGACAGCACCTGCTTCCTGAGGACCAGTCTAGTTAAGTATGGAGAGGCTCATCCCCAGGAGGGTGGTTGCTGTTCGATGAATTCTTTGGCCATGCCAGCCTATGAGACAAAGAAAAAGACTTATTAAAATAATTCTTATATATCAACATCCATTGTAGAGGGTAAAGAGATAGAAACATTCTATGAATAACTTCAAATTAAATCAACACACTGTGATATACATGACCTCCACGTAAAAGTAAGAATAGGTGAGGGTAGCAAAAAGAAAATTGGCAAATATGGATCAGAAATAAGGAATGAGAGGTGAAAGATTGTAGATTAAGCAGAAACCTCAAATCTATGTATTTTTAATACTCAGATGAAATAGTAGTTATAAAGCACTATATTCTGACATGATGAATAGCATAACAAAAATAAAAATGATTATACTTTGACTTAAACAACTTATCATTAATATAAATATAATTCCTGAATCAGTTCTCTGTTTAGTCAGAACATCAACATTTTAGAGCAAAGATCAGAGAAATGTAAAATGAAGAATAAAAAAATGGAAAGTTCAATTAAAACAAGCCCCATCTGGTCTATTAAATGAATTATTGATGTAGAAAAAATGGAATAGATGGAAGAAAGAAGGGAGAACCAATTACCATAATTACATTTAGAAATTTAACCAGTGTAAATCAGTGGTCATAATGAGGAGACCTAAAGAACCTAAAAAGAGCCTTAGTCCACAAACACTTATTTTCCAAGTGGAAGACACAGCAATCAAAGACAATACTAGTTTATAATATACTTTGTAAAATCTTATGGAGAATAGTATAAGATTATGAGCAGTAGCATCTCCTAAAACAGAAGTAGGTTTAAAGAAAGTCTAAAGAAAGGTTGGTGGAGATCCAGTTGAACAATGTCATCACAAGCATGTAGTAAGGATGAAATTGGAAGGAAAGCAGCAAATACACAAAGGATGGAAAAGATTTGTAAAGATTTTTTGACAAACTTTTCACCAGCACGGTGGAGCCACCACATTAAAGTTCTCATGTCATTTTCCTAGATGTGCTTATAGAGGGGCTAAAAAAAAAAAATGGTGCCGAAGAGAACAAAAAGCTATCCAAAACAGTCTTACCATCCCAAGAGGGCTGAAATGACCATGATGGATTAGCTAACCAACACACTTAGATCTGGTTTTCAGATCTACACAATTAAGTTATTTATATACTTAGATGTTTTGGAGTGTGCATGTTCATTACAAATTCAAGGAGCCATTCCTGTGAAGCCCTCCTATGATACATACCTTTAAGAGAAGGTCTTTCCCCATGGATAACTAATGAGGATTTCTGGTCTGTTCAGGGTAGGTACATAAAAAGACATTCTTTTGAGATTATCATCATTCTGACTTCTTTGGGGAATTCAGCACATTACTTACTTTTGATAAGATCCCTAATTCAGGAGAAAGATAAGAACCCCACATTAACAACAATATTACAACATTAATTCCTAATTTTCATAATACTGTAGAGGCCTTGGGTGAGTATTCCACTGAATCCATCTGTAGTAGGAAGGCCGAATTTATAATCTCAAATATAATCATATATATATTTGAATGGTTCGAAATCGCAAGGTATGAGGGATTCTCTAAGTAGAAAGCATCAAAGCATTTATTTAGGTCCCAGAGCAACAAATTAGCGAACCAGCCTCCTCATTCCGACATCTTGACCAAAAAACCCCAGGCCCAATAGGCCCGCCTCACAAGAGTAACCAGGAGGCCACAGAGAAACAAGATAGTATTTAGCCAAATCATATTTACTGGCCTCAAGTCCTTGCTCGCACTCCTGGGTTCACACAGGTCTCCTGCTTTGGCTTTTTTCAGCTTCAGCTGTAGTTGGTCTCTTTGCTCGCCTCTCCTCGCAGCCAAGCCTCTGGCGTTCTCAAGCCCCACCTCAACGACCAGAGACCATTGGTTAGCGAGTTGGCTTCTCTTAAGTCATTAATCTACGCCCACACAGGTTTCACACCTGATGAGGCTTTGGGCCTGG
>JAQQSZ010020640.1:0-10097 GCA_028646595.1 Phalanger gymnotis
GACAGATCACAAGCTCACAGAGTCACAGTTTCCTTATTTGCAAAATGGGAATTACTACAATCGCTTATAATTATATGAAAGGCAGCAAGATTGTTCACTGCATGAAGGGCTGGGTCTGGAATCAAATGCAACCTCAGACACTTATTAGCTGTGTGACCCTGGGCAAGTCACTTTACCACTTTTCCTTAATCTACTGGAGAAGGAAATGGTAAACCGCTCCAGTGTATTTGCCAAGAAAACCCCCATGGACAGTATTTCATGCGTCAGAGAGTTTGACATAACTGAACAACCTATACATAAACACACATACACATACACATATTGGTGTCTCAGTCATGTCTGACTCTGCACGATTCCATTTGGGGTTTTCTTGGCCTGTCATTTCCTTCTCCAGCTCATTTTACAAATGAGGAAACTGGAGCAAACAGGGTGAAGTGACTTGCCCAGGGTCACACAGCTAGTAAGTGTCTGAGGTCAGATTTGAACTCAGGTCTTCTAGATTCCAGTCCAGTGCTCTATGAACTATGGCACCTAGCTACCCCCCATGCACATATACATATAAATGTACATAGACATATGTGCAAATGTTCATATATATACACTTGTATATACATATGTGCATACACATACACATACACATACACATACACATACACATACACATACATATACATATACATATACATATACATATACATATACATATACATATACTTATACACAGAACTGTCTGATAAGGAAACTCCCCCTACCAATGCAGGTCAGCACCTTCTCTGAAACATGATCTTGGAGAGTCTCTTGGAACATGGAGAGAGAGATTTGACCAGGACCATCCAACCCGTCTGTGTCACAGGCAGGACCTGAGCCAGCTCTCTAGCCACCGGATCATGTTGCCTGGCCATGTGAATTATATACAAAATGAATATAAAGTCATTGGGGGGAAGCATTTGCATCTGGAAGGATCAGAAAATATTCCCTGTAGAGGCTGGTACTTGAGCTGAGTTTTGAAAGGCATGAGGAATCTTACAGGAAGGAGGTTAAGAGGAAGAGTCAGAACCTTCTTCTCTAAGGTTGCTTCCATCTACTCTGTATGGATCTGACATGTATTTATGATCTCCTCCATTAGAATGTAAGTTCTTTAAGGGTAGGGACTGCTTTTGCCTATCTTTGTATCCCCCAGGGATAGTACAGTGTATGTATATCACATGATATGTACAGTGCCTAATACATAGTACTCAATAAATGTTTGTTGACTCGCTACAAAGTAGGCTTTTAATAAATGCTTGTTGACTTGTAATACAGTAGGCATTTAATAAATGCTCATTGACTTGTAATACAGTAGGCATTTAATAAATTCATTAATAAATACATTCACTTGTAATACAGTAGGTGTTTAATAAAAGCTTGTTGACTTGTTACACAGTAGACGTTTAATAAATGCTTCTTGACTTGTTACACAGTAGGCATTTAATAAATGCTTCTTGACTTGTTACACAGTAGGCATTTAATAAATGCTTCTTGACTTGTTACACAGTAGGCATTTAATAAATGCTTCTTGACTTGTTCACAGTAGACATTTAATAAATACTTCTTGACTTGTAATACGGTAGGCATTTAATAAATGCTCATTCACTTGTAATACAGTAGAGATTTAATAAATACTTGTTGAGTGAGTCCATTCCAAGCATAAATGAGTGGAAGATTTAGCGAAGTACTTGGTACTTAGGCTTGATGTCAAGGAACACTTATCCAAACGACACTGAAAAGCAATAGAACATTGATGAATATGGGGACCATTCTTGACTTCAGAAGACAGATGATGAGGCACACCCTCCTCCACTTGGTACAGAGGTGGTAGACTATGGGTGTGGAATAAGGTATATATTTCCAGACCTGGCCAACGTGTCAGCCAATTAAACTTAACTAAAATTTTTTTACAAGGTATATATAGTTTTAGCAGTTGGGGTAGGAATTGGGGGACAAGCATTGGGAGGTGAGAATAATGTTTTAAAAAAATCAATTTTATATATATATACATATATATATACATATATATATAATACCCAATAATGAAATGTTTTGGTATATTTGGTATTTAAAGTTGCTTCTCCCTACCATTTTTAGTCTTCTTACACTTTCCTCCTCTCCATGCAATCTACACTCAAGCCACGCCAGCATGCTTGTAATTCCTCAAACACAACACTGTTTATGGGCCGCGCCCCCCCCACCTTAAAGTGACTATTCCTCACACGCAGATGCCCTTCCTCCTCATTGTCACCTATCAGCTTTCTATATGCCTCAGCTCAAACTCCACCTTCTTTAAGAGGCCTTCCCAGTCCCTCCAGGCCACTAGTGCCTTCCCCTCCCAGATTTCCTTCCATCTACTACTGTGTTCTGTATGTACCGAGTTAGACCGCTGACATGCTGTCTCCCTCATTACAGAGTAAGCCCTTTGAAGTCAGAGACTATGTTTTGCCTCTTTTTATATTCCCACTGCTTAGCACAGTGCCTGGCACAGAGTGGATGCTTTATAAATGCTTGTTGACGGACTGACGAACTGATGGACTGACTACCTTAGGAGATAACTGCTTCCCTGCATTGGTGATCACCAAGCTAATAATAATAATATCTAACATTCATAGAACACTTTAAGGGTCACAGAAAGCACTTCACAAATATTACTTCATTTGATCCTCACAACTCTAGGAGGTATCCCCATTTTACAGATAAAGAAACTGAAACAGACCAAGTGACTTGGCCTGATGCTAACATACTCAGATAGCTAATATGTCTCTGAGATGAGATCTGAACTCAGGTCTTCCTGGCTCCGTTCTCCAGTCTATTCTCTGTGCCACCTCACTGCAAAGGCTGGGTGGCTATTGAATGTTGTAGAGAAGATTCAAGTCTAGGTTGGACTAAGTGACTACTGAGGTCCCTTTGACCTCAGTACTCCATGATCCATAGGATCTCCTGATGTTACAAATTCAATGACATAAGTGCCATAAGTAATATTAATGATGTAAGTCCAGATGAGACAACATAGCATAGTAAAGAAGGAACTACACTTGGTGCCAGAAAGTCTTGACTTTAAATCCCACCTCAGAGGGTCACAGTGACTCTCAGCAAGCCTCTTCATTTTTGTGCCTCAATTTCCTCATCTGTAAAATGAAGGAGGAAGATTCAGTGGCCTCTGAAATCCCTTCTAGCTCTAAATCAATGAAGCTATAAACCTGCATAACATTGAGAAAGTCAGTTTCTTTGTGCTTCACTTTCCTCATCTGTAAAATGAAAGAGTAGGATTCAATGGTCTCTGAATTTTCTTCTAACTCTGAATCAATGAAGCTATAAACCCACACAACATTGCAAAAGTCATTTAAATTCTTGTGCCTCGGTTTCCTCATCTGTAAAATATGCAGGTTGGACTCGAAGGCCTCTAGGTCCCTTCCAGCTCTCAGTCTATACTCCTATGATCCACAATCAATTTACAAGAAATGAACGTTTCTTAAGGATCGTACGAATGCTGAGCACTGCCCAGGTCCTGGCATAGATGGCAGGGTCAGTAGTGGGATTCAGCCAGTTTGCACCAGTTCGGCAGAACTGATACCTAATTTTATGTTAATTTCAGCAAACCGGTTGTTAAAATGGCACTTGTAATCAGAGTTCTCTCTCAGGTGAGCACCTGGACAGTCACCCAGTGTGGAAATCACAAATTGACATTCTTTACTCTTTTTTAACATTCATCTGCACAGCAGCGTTTTCTAAGCACCCATAATGATATTCCATCCATAGGTGAAAAAAATGACAGAAACATGCTTGTAATATTTATTTATTCGTTTCTTAAAACTCATTAAACCTTTGATGAAATAGTACATTTTAATTCCCTCGTTTTTGTTACTTCAGTAAACAAACATATAATGTAAAGAGAAAAAGTGCCATACGACCAGGGGGTGACAAGCTGTCGTTTGTTTCCGCTTTGTGTTACACCTGAAATTCCCCTGAGACATTATGAGTGCGCTGGTGTTCCCTGAACAGTGAAACCAATGGGAATCTGGAACACAATGGACCAATAGAAATATAGATTTCAAAGGTTATCTTATGGCCCATTTCAAAAACCATGGAAGTAGAAGAAAAAGAGAATTAGAATAGGTAGAATGAATTTTGGTTCTGCATGTGTTCCAACATTGGCTGCTGTAGTCACGCGGCTGCTTTCACTCCATAAGGATACGTTTTTGTCAGGTAATATTATTTAATATTTTTCATTAATATTTTAGAACTCTTTCTTATAACATAATCTAGTTTTGTGTACCTCTTTTATTGTTCTTATTTGAGTATCAAATGCATGAAATAGTAAACCACCTTTCACTATATCTTTTTGTATACTTGAAACAGTCAGTAAGGTAGAGAACCAGTTGTTAATTTATTTGAGTCCCACCACTGGGCAGGGTCTATGCCCTCATGGAGCTTAGAGTCAAGCAAATGAATATGATACACACTGGGATAGATATGGAAGCTCATCAATGTTTGTACCCCTCCAAAAAAGCAGATCATAACCCATCTGTGCCCATGCCCTCTAATCCTATGAAATTCTGTCTATGTCTACCCGCAAATCCTCCACAGAGAGATTTACATCCAGTAAGCTAGGGGCCTCCCCTTAGTTCTCTTGATATTGCACAGGTGTCAGTGGAGTTCAATGGACTGTCTATTGGTGAGCTCTCATCTTATGACCAGCTTACTTCACTTTCTGCTCAAAAATCTCCCTTAATGATATCTTTTATGCCATCTCCCTCACTCAAATCCTGGTTGGTCATATGCTAACCAACTCATGTCCACTATGGATTTGCCTTTGTCTTTTGACAATGTAGAAATAAATAATGATAATAATAGCTATGATTATATTAATTCTACATTAATACTGTGATTAATGTATTGTATTTTATCATTATACTAATGTCAATATTAATATAATATTGACAAGAATCTATTAATGTAATTACTGTGATGTTATATTAATAATTAATAATGTATTGTTTTAATTATTATTCTTATAGCTATAGCAATTCAAGATTTGCAAAGCAATTTATAAATACTATCTCATTGGATGTTCCCAACAACCCTGGGAGTTAGGTGCCATTACTCTCTCTATTTTGCAAATGTGGAAACTGAGGCAAGTAAAGGTGAAGTGACCTATCCAAGGTCACACAGATACTAAGTGTCTGAGACCAGATATGATCAGGTCTCCCTGATTCCAAGTCAGCACTCTATCCCCTAGCTGAAATATACTCAGATAATTAATTAGAGACCAAAATAATTATGCAGGATTGGGGCAGGGACATAAAAGGGCATGACTAAGATGGAGAAGAAACATACACAAAAATGGGACATTTGAGTTTTACCTTAAAGAACTTGAAAGAATTCAGAAGGAAGGAAGGAAGGAAGGAAGGAGGAAAGGAGAGAAGGGGGAGGTAGGTGCTATTATTATCTCCATTTTACAGGTGAGGAAACTGAGGCAAAGAGAAGTTAAGTTACTTGCCCAGGATCAGCTAGTAAATATCTAAGACAAAAGTTAAACTCAGATCTCCTTGACTCTAGATACAGTGATCTAGCCACTGCATAACCTAGCTGGGGGGGGGGGGCAAGAGGGGAGAGGGGTGCGGAAGAGAGAGAATGAATGAATGAATATGAATATTCAAAACCTATGGAATACTATGAATTAAATTTATAAGGGAATTAGCTCCAGGTTGTGTATCAAGGAAGAGTTTTATCGTTCAGTCATTTTTCAGCTGTGTCCAACTCTTCATGACCCTATTTGGGGTTTTCTTGGCATAGACGCCAGAGTGATTTGCCATTTCTTTCTCATTTTACAGATGAGGAAACTGAGGCAAACAGGATGAAGCGACTCACTCAGCTGAAGTCACACAGCTAGTAAGTGTCTGAGGTCACGTTTGAACTCAGGTCCTCCTGACTCAAAGTCAGTGTTCTATTTACTGTGCCACCTAGCTCCCTCAACTCTGAGCATTTTCACAAACTATCCTTCCCATACCTAAAACTTTCTCCCTCTTCTCCCTTGCCTCCCAATTTTCCTGGTTTCCTTCAAGCCCTAGCTAAAAACCCACATTCTACATTCTTGTTTATTCTTCCCAATGCCCGTTATCATTGTCACCTTCCTTCCTTCTGTTAATTGTCCCCAGTATATCCTATCTATATCATGTTTGTACATACACGCTTGCATGTTGTCTCCCCTATTAGACTATGAGAACCAGAAGAGCAGAAACCACCTTTCAGCACAGTGCTAAAGTAGGTGCTTAATAGATGCTCGAAGGCTGAACAATTGACTGATTCCAGATCACAGCTCAAGCCCTTGCTCCAGTTCCCGCTTGGTCCTAGAACTCAATGCTGTCCAGGAGCTCCTTCCCTACATTCAGGAAGCTCAGTCTCGTAATTCCATTGCTTGTTCCAGAACTCCTCCATCATGCCCCCGATTGCTGTTCTGCTGACACCAGCAAGATCAGATCAGCAGTGGTCTGAGGGATGGATTCATGGCAGAAGAAAGTGGATGGAGGAAGACTACTATCCCAGTCCAAGCAATGCTATTTAATGTCTGCATTAGTGTGATGGCAGTGGGAAAGGAGAGGGAGGAAAAAGACAAATATAAAGAACTCACAGAAATATTTTTAAACTTGTATGAAGTGACAGAGACTGAAGAAAACAGAATCAAGAGAACAATAGGCATGATTAAAATAATCTACCACTAAACAGTCAAGATCTCATGAATTCTAACTCTAAGGAGTATACTCTGGCTCACTCTCCTACCACGAAACTGACTCCATCTAGAAGTGACTTAAGGTTCTAGGGGTATCCTGAAGGGTTTAGGGGTTTCTCTTCTCTACTGTCATTGGCTCAAGCCGCCATTAGTTGTGCTCCTTCCAATATTATGTGCCAGCATCTAGCCTACCAATTCTATTTAATTTCTTAATATCCATTAGCTTTTATGAAGGGATATTTTCTTCAAAGAGAAAGAATTAAAAAGTATGAACATTTCCACTCAGCACTTCAAAGTCACACCCTCTCCTATTCTACCTTGGTCTCAAAGTATGGGCACAAATTTAATTCAGTTCCTACATAACATTGGTCCCACCAAGTTCACACATCCTGGCATGTATGTTCTTATCTCAGCTGCCATTGGGCTGGATCCCAAAGGACACTCTTTACCCCTCAGGGAATCAGTGCCAAGCTGACTGGGAAACCCAGACACTGGTACACTGGGATGCTGCAATGCTCAGACCTTTCCAGATTTACAAAGCTGTTGTTTCCAATCTCTCTCTCCTAAAATGGAAAAGAATCAATGGTGATTCAAAAGGATTAAGACTCATTTCCATAGTCACATAGTGACCTGAGTGAGGAGGGCTCAAGACTTTTCATCTTATAACATTGTTTCTCAACAGATGCTGTCAGCAAATGGGGTCCACTGAAGAACAGAAAACCCAAGAGAAAATGTAACAGCTGAAGAGAAAATGGCCAAGGCTCTGGTCCCTAGTCCTTTTTCAATGCCTCCACAGCCAATCAAACACCCTCCTATTAACCATGCGGTTAGAAGATTGAACTATGTCTACACATGGTCCAATGTCTCTCCAAAGCACCTCCATTACATGTCCTCACAACTCCCCCAGGAGTGGGCTTCCTCCTTAGCCTATCCATAAGAAGAGATATCATCAAGGTGCTCTGTTCCTGTGGCAGACCCCCACCACATAATGAATATTGTCGATCCTGGAGAAATGATATAGAGACACACCTGGTGATGGCGTGATGAAGGTGGCATCAACAGGACCTGGTAATTGTTTGGATTTCAGGGTCCTCATCTATAACAACAACAGCCATAATAGTCATAGCATTTGTATGGTGCTTTAAGATTTACAAAGTGCAAATATTACCTTGTTTTATCCTGACAACACCGGGAAGGTAGATGCTCTTCAATCTCCATTTTAGAGATGAGGAAGTTAAGGTTAGGAGAGGTTAACTGACTTGGTCAGCATTATACAGCTGCTAAGAGTCTAAGGCTGGATTTGTACTCAGGTCTTCCTTAAGGTCCAGCACCCAATCCGCTGCACTCCTAGCTCACAGGGTTGTTGGAAGAGAAGAGCTTGGCAAACCTTAAAATCCTAGAGTTTCATAGAGAAAAGTAAAATAGCTAACATTTATACAGTGCTTTATATATTTATGTATATATATATACATATATATGTATATATACATTGCCTCATTTGATCTTCACAAGAACTCTGTGAGGGAGGTATTGGAAATGTTATGTTTACAGTTTAATCTCACAGTGAATGAAACTAAGGTTAAGGGGCTTGTCCAGGGTCACATATCTAGTATATGTCTAAGGATTAGAACCTAGGTCTTCTGGATCCTAAGTACAGTGTACTATCCAATAAACCACCCTACCATTCTACTACTAGTAGTCATGGTGATTGTAGTGTATAAGGAAGAAGGGGTCAAAAATAACACCAAAGCTTTGAATATGGCGGACTGGATAGTGTCAATGCCAGATTTGGCAAGGTCAGTCATCCTCTAGTTATTGGAGTACCAAAGTAAGGTCGGGGCTGTGTGGAGAGTCATCCCAGTTGGACCTTTGTTGCCATGGACCAAGCACTTAACCTCAGTTTCCTCCTCTGTAAAAAGAGGGATTTGAGCTAGATGACCTTGGATTCTTCTTCCAGCTCTGATTCCAGAATCCCAGTTATTAAGTCTATCAGACAGCAGAGGGCGCTACATTATCGTCTCTCTCCAAAAGAGTCATTTGTATCCCCACCCTGGATAGATGGGATTAGGATATTTTTGACAGGATGGCAGCCATTCAACAAGCATTTCTTAGATACCTACTATGAGTCTGGCACTGTCCTAAGCACTAGGGATACAAAGAAAGGCAAAAGACAGTCTCTGTTCTCGAGGAGCTCACAGGCTAATGGAGGAGACAACATGATAACAACTATGTCCAAGCAAGACATATACAGAAGAAATTAGAGATAGTCAACAGAAAGAAGGCACCAGCATCAAGGGGGACTGGGGAAGGTTTCTTGCAGCAGAAGGAATTTTAGCTGAGACCTAAAAGAAGCCAGGGAAGATAGGAGGTAGAGATGAAGATGGAGAGAATTCCAGGCATGGAAGCCAGCCAGAGAAAATACCTAGATATCAAGCACGGAGACTGACCTCCATGAATTAGGATAATAATGGGTCATGTTTCTATAGCATTTTATAATTGTTGCTGTTATTTGTCCTTTGTTTTCAAAGAGGACCATGATATCACAGGACAATGTTTTGACTCATGGGTCTAAGTGACACAGAGTTGCACAAAGTCATCAGCCTCACTCTCTTCCAAAGTCATGGAAGTCCATCGGCAAGACAAAAGTCAAGATGATTGGAGATAGCCTAGGATGCAGTGGATGACCTTGGCATCTTCGATGTCTGACCAAGCTCTAATTCTACAAGCACGCAAATGCCTTAATCTAATGATGAGAGTAGTCTCAGTGTGTGCGCTCTCTCTCTCTCTCTCTCTCTCTCTCTCTCTCTCTCTCTCTCTCTCTCTCTCTCTCTCTCTTTCCCCCTCTCCCTCTCTCTCCCTCCCTCCCTCCCTCCCCCTCTCCCTCTCTCTGTCTGTCTTTCTGTCTCTCTGTCTGTCTCTGTCTCTGTCTCTGTCCATGTCTCTCTGTCTCTCTCTGTCTCAGTCTCTCTCTGACTGTCCCTCTCCCTCTCCCTCTCTCTCTCTCTCTCTCTCTCTCTCTCTCTCTCTGTCTTCCTGTCTCCCTGTCTCTGTCTGTCTCTGTATCTCTGTCTCTGTCTCTGTCTCTCTCCATGTCTCTGTCTCTCTGCCTCTGTCTCTGTTTCTCTGTCTCTCTCTCTGTCTCTCTCTCTCTCACTCTCTGTCTCTCTCCCTCTGTCTCTCTCCCTCTCCCTCTCCCTCTCTCTCCCTCCCTCGCTCCCTCCCTCCCCCTCTCCCTCTCTTTGTCTGTCTTTCTGTCTCTCTGTCTGTCTCTGTCTCTGTCCATGTCTCTCTGTCTCTCTCTGTCTCGGTCTCTCTCTGACTGTCTCTCTCTCTCTCT
>JAQQSZ010020641.1:0-10097 GCA_028646595.1 Phalanger gymnotis
TGCTTCCCTCTGCCCCTTTGTGGGTTCTGCAGTTCTAGAATTGGTTCAGAGCCATTTTTTCATAGGTTTTTGGAGGGACTTGGTGGGGAGCTCATGCCAGTTACTGCTTTCCAGTCGCCATCTTGGCTCCACCCCCTCAATTGGCTCTTGAAGATAGTGGAATTTTGAATGGTCTTTTTTCCCCATGAGGATATATGCATGTGACCGTCATCTAACTCTTTCAAATGGCTTGCATATATGGTACCTTTCTAGGTGTCCCTCATCTTCTGTGATTATATTTCAAATGTTCTACTTGATTCTGTTTTTTAAACATGAATGCTTGAAAGTTCTAAATTTTATTAAAGTGAACTTTTCCCTGTAGAATTGTACTCAGCTTTGTGAGAAGTTATTCTTTGTTTTAAGCCTTTTGCCTTTTTGCATATAAGATTTCTTTTTCTTTCTCAGACCTGCTGCTGCATCTTATATGATCCTGATTGTGGTTCCATGGTACTTTTCTTTCTCCCTGGCTGCTCCTAGTATTTTTTCTTGGACTTGAAATCTCTGAATTTTGGCTTCGATTCTTTCAAGAAGTTACTGGTATAATTTTTTTTTTCTATTTTCCCTTTTGCCTCTGGCTTTAATAGTTCTGAGCAATTTTATTTTATGATTTGTTGTCATATGGTATATGGGTTTTTTGTTTGATCATTGTTTGGTAGAGTCTAATGATTCTTAAACTACCTTTTATTATCCTATTTATGGGTCAGTTGATTTTAATAGTAATTTTATATCTCACTTGTTCTTTTCATTTTTCAGCCTTTTTGACTGCCCTAATGTTATTTGTTGCCAAATTGAATCATTTGTGTATATTTGCTCACTTGTATTTTTCAGGTTGTTGATTACTGGGTAAGTCTCAACTTTTTGCTCTAAGCTATTTATTCTCTTTCAGGTGGTCTAAATTTAATTTTTTGTCTTTTATTTCATCTCTTTTTATTTTTCCATTTACTCTGAGTTGGCCTTACTTATTTACTTCTATTGGCCTATCCATTATTTTTCTTAGGTTCTACTTGTGATTATCTTGAAGTTATTTCCTTTCTCTAGGATTTTATTTTAAGATTCTTCACTGTAGTAGGGACTTTATTTGTTTCTCCCCTTTTAATTCATGTCTATAACCAGCTTTCAAGTAAAGTGATGCTGTACTGGGGCTAGATCTTGCTTCCACCACAATCTGGGAAATATTGCTCTGTGGAGCCTGGGTGGGAGGATAACTAAGCCAGCCCTAATCTTTTCCTGATCTCTGGTCAGGAGCCTTAAGCTGGATGTAAGATTGGCACAGAGTTCTATTGACCACCGCAGTCTGCAGCTTCAGCCAGTTTTCTCAGGCTTCCAGAGTCACATGCCAGTTTTGTCCTTTTCCTTCTGCAATCACTTATTAGAGGCCCTAGGCTTTGGCCTCTAGAGTAGTCCAACTTAGGTCATGCTGGTTTTTAATCTGTTCCCATCGGATGTTTCCAGATCTCCATCACATTTTCACCAATTTCTTTGTACAGTCACCTTTCTACCAAGAGATCTGGGCTTGTGGCCTTGGTCCTTGGAAAAGTTCCAGGATTGAGGCCAAATGACCATCTCAATGACTTGACCTATTTCCTTGTGCACTTAATCACCTAAAGGTTTGTGGCTTCAGGCTTCGACACCTGGAGCAGTCCTACCAAATATGGTACAATTTTCAGGCCATTTTCTTAGAGCATCTTCAGATCTCTGTTTTGTTTTTACTGGTTTTGGTCCATTTTTATTGTGCCACTTGCTATTGGGAGGTCTAAACCTCTAGGAGCAATCCTCACTTCAGATCACATCTCTTTCCACCCCGCTCCTTTATGAGATAAAGTAGTTCTGTTGTATTTTTATTTGTTTCCATTGTTTCTTGTGATATTATTTAAGATGGGACTTTTTTTTTTTTACTGTTTTCTCTTTTAGAATGCTAAAGCAATCAAGTGCCTTTAATTAAGTCTTGCTAGGTGCTAAGCTCCAGGCCGCACACTTTTGATGATTAGGTGTGAAGCCTTTGGGCCCTGAGAAGGGTATGTAAACTCTGAGGTTTGCATTTTGTTTGGGGCTCTCACTCACTGGAAGAGTGTTATGTGATTTGACCAGAGGAGAGAGACTCTGCGTAGCCTTTGTTAAGAGGCGCCCCCCCCCCCGCCCGTCCCCTTGCTTGAAAACTCAGATGTTGGTGCTTCCCTGGTAACTATGTACTGAGATGTTGGACAGAAAACTAGAAGCCTGTCTACTGGTTGGTGGTGTTTGATCTGCTGATATTTTCTGTTTGTAATTTCTGTTTGTATTTGCTCTGAAGTTCAGGGTGCTGACTTTTCCCCCTGAACTAAGTGAATGATATATGTGTGTTTAATAAAAGTGAGATTGTTAACCCCTTAAAGTTGCTCTCCTTACAAAAGAAGATCAAAGAACCTGTGCCGGCAGCCCTTCTGTGTGCTGGTGTTATTTGCCTTACACGGTCACAGCAGTGTCAAGTAGCAACATTGTTGTTACGTGAGGTTTATCACTGTGATTTCAAGTTTTTCTGTTCTGTTCACTATTTCAGCTGTGTGGGCCATAAATTGTGCTTTCACAAGTCTTATTTCTTTTTAAGACCATTTATGAACATCCTGCTCCATCCTGTTTCGTGAGTGAGGATCTAGATAAAGAGTGAGTATGTTAGGCATTAGCCTTCTCTGCTATTAGTTCATCCAATTTTTCCCTTACATGATTTCTTAACATCTAAGAACTAGAAGAAAGCTAAGAAGTTTGAGAGGTTGTAAGGATCTGAGAAAGTGTCTAATCCTTTGTCTTGTTGGTCATATGACCCAGAAATAGAACATAACATTTTATCTGTCATATTCTTTTTTATGGCTCATTGCTTGAGTTTTGGTAACTAGAAAATACTGAGAATAACTATTTATTTCTCCTCATGTAACCATTGTACAAATATGGATTTTTCAGATATTAGGTTTAAACAAAGTACAACTGTTATCTAAATGTGAATACAGGTCATATCTCAAGACTGAATTGGTTAATAACCTCAAGAAGACAATAGTCATCAAATATCTTTGTTGTACTGGCAGGCATGATTTCAAAATTTCTTGTCCCCCTTCTTTTTTTCCCCCCAGAGATGCTGTTGGTAAAACTGACTTTATGTACTCAAGAATTCTTGCTCTGAGGCAAATTTCCTCAGATTATGTGAGGATCTGGTGAACTATAGTTCTTTATTATTTACTCACTTTTGGAGAAAAACTATTCTTATTTTTTTCTGAATATATAATGTATAGGATGGACTATAAGAAGAAAAGGGAACTCATTCAAATGGAATAGTGATCTAGCTAGAAACAAGCATAAGGGAGGATTTCTCTTTGTTTTGTTCCCTAGGGGAAAACAGGAGTGAGTCACTGCTTTTTTTCAAGTTCAGGGATATGTTTCTGGGTATGTGTAGAATCCTAAGTTCACAAAATTCCAACACCAAGCATTATTCTGCTCACTCTAAGTTCTTCCAAAAGTTCTTTCTGCTGCCATTGCCTATTAACATTATTTGGGTCCAGCCTGTCAGCCAAGCAGGATTTACCCTGGTGTCAATGACCTAATTTCCAGTATCTGGGGAAGAAAACCAAATAAGTAAAACAACACTAAAAACAATAAGAAAAAAAACTCCTAACAAACTTTAGGTAATTGACAGCTAAGATTTTCTCATTTGGCTAATGTATAGTCATAACAGGAGAGAACATATGAAAAATTCCTCTTTCTTTCTCTTAAAGCAAAGGAATATCATATCATCTATCCCCATTTCTGCCCCTGTAGAACCCAGAGTTTCCTTGCATAATTTGTAGTTAAGGACATCTTAGATCTATGCCACATTCTTCACAGCATCTGAGTGGTGCTCAGGATTCAACATCTTCCACATCCAATGGGAAGTGACATTTTTAAAGAAGATGGAAGTATTTATTAGCACGTGGAGGGATAGATATAGCATGGGGGCAGATTTATTTGCTCTCAGTTGATCCTACCCTCCCTTTTTTAGAAACTTTTCTGACTATTTTGTCTAATGGAAGAGTATTTCAAGTCTCATTTATTCAGGGATCTAAAGTAAATAGTTATAACAATATACTTAAACATTTTGGTCTTCTGTTTTTTTTTTTTTGCTTATATGCATGCTTAAAGAGAGAGCAGGAAAAAATCTTGCTGATTTGACAGTCAAAAGAAAATTATTGAGAAGTGGGAGAGAGGGGGAAAGGGAATGAAAGAGGGAAGGAGAAAAAGAGAGAGAGACAGAAACAGAGAGAGAGAGAGAGAGCTAAATGAAGGCATTTAGAAGAGTAACTGAAGACATTACAGAATAGATTTACTTGGCATATCATTTCCTATTTTAATTCTCAATGTTTATTTTGGTTATATGTTTTCTTTCAGTATTTTACCACAAACTAAAAATGAAAGAACCTGCTTTTTTCACAATGGAAGGTGGTTCAGTTTTGTGATGAGGTTACAGATAACTTTCCTTGTTTGTTCCAATGGCATCTTTTCTGATGAAAAAACTCTTTTTGAATAGTTTTGATGACTAAGAACACTCAGAGAGAGTGCTTTAGCAACAATGATGATTTAAGGGGGTAGATTGGAGACTCAAGACTTCTGAGGCTTTGGCTAAAGGTTTACAAAAATGTGATAGAAGGCACAATCTGGGGGAAAAACTAAAGTTTTATTTTCTTTCCTCTTCCTTGTTGTGTTTTAATGTATTTTTGGCCTCTTTGTTTAGAAAATAATTTTAGAAAATCAGGGAATTATCAGTGGATAATTCTCCAAATAAGAATGTTTTGAAGAAAGAAGAACTTGGCTCAACAGAAATAAGGTGGGAGGCTAGCTCATCTTTATTTGAGGCATTAAAGAATATGTTCAGGTAAAGATCAGAAAGGAGGTGGTCAGAAGACCTAGCAAAATAGATTTCTTAAAGACCACCACTTAAGGTTTGTGGAAAACAATTTCTCATAGTCCAATGCCTTAAGACAACTATATTTTTTCCATTTCATACATAAATAAAAATGACTTCTAGGCCTATTTGATTCTAGAATGAATTATTCTGTCATAGCCTGACAAGCAATGACAAATAAGCTCTCCATAATGAAAACTCTGGCTGCCCTATATTCTCAGTAGGAGCTCCTAAGAGGAAGCAAAGACATTTTTTCTTGCATCCTCACTCTTTTAAATGTAGGCTGCAGTGTTGTCAATCCCTATTATATTATTAGATGACTTCGAAGGTCTGAACATGTGAGCCTATAATTTCTCTGACTAGCAACCCAAGGCATACAACTGTAGCAAGTGGTAAAAGAGATCTATTAGACTAGGTGGATGGCCTGAGATAACACTAATGTGTTTTGCCCACTTGTCGACATCAGTATAAAACTCTCTCTTCCAGTCCCAGCCAGGCAAAAAAATGTCATTTTCAGGCACAAGGCTTTTTAATAAAGGTAAAAGGGGAGCACCAAGTGTTAGCCTATCATGGATATGCTTTTAAATGTTTAACATTCAGTTCTCCAAAAATAATACATGATCAATATACTTTTATGTCTAATCTGTGTCATTAACATTTTTTCCTTTGCTTTCTTAAACCTAGACAATGAACAAATCAAATTGAGCCCTGGCCTGTGGCATTTTCTGATTTTTGAGCCATACATGCTCATATTGAAAATTTAACATTTGGCTCTCTCAAGTTAGTACAAGCCAGTTTTAGCACACCGGTGACTACTGTGCAGGGATATGTAGAAGCCAGCTCCAACTGACTAGGAGAGCCGTTGTTAAATTTTCAATGTAAACATTTACACTTCAGAAATCAGTAAACTATAAATCAGGGCTTGATTTATTATCTTGTTTACTATCTAGACTTAAGAAAGTAATGGAGAAAATTTCAATAATGCAGATTAAACTTAAAATTTTTCATGTATTTCAGGGAACTTTTTGTTTAACATATGGCAGCACACACTTACTTATGTGTTTTTCTGTTTAACAATAAAAACAACTCGATACACTTAATGTGCATTGTAAATGTATTTATGAACTACTTTGGCTCTATTCATCCACCCAATAGTTGGACAGTCTATCTTTAAATACTGGAGGGAATACTTTAAATAGAGGAGGGAAAAAGAGAAGAGGTAATGGAAGAAAGAACAGGGCTTCTTTATTCTCACTCCCTCTTCTTTCCCTCTTCTAAGAAAATGCACACTGCTTCTAGGCTCTTTTGCAGCCTTCCTGGGTCACTTTATTTTTATTTTTATTTGTTTTTTTAATAACGAGCTATTCTCTCTCTATCCTCTCTCCCAATTCCCAAACCACGAAGTTATGTTTTATTTGAAGGGTAGTAGTAATCCAAATGTGGGGTAGCAACAAAACAATTCCAATTCTTTTTATCTTTTAAAAATCAAGACCCGTTTCTTTCAGGGTCCCATGATCGCTGACTACAGGATCCTGTGATGCCTGACACAGACACATGAAGAGGAAAAAGTTCGCATAGTCTTGTGAAAGATGCAACAATTGGGAGCCCAACATTTTCATAGCCTAATGTCTCTAGGGAAGGGGTTCTTAATATTTTTTTCAGCAGTCTGGTGAAGCATATGGACCACTTTTCAGAATAATGTTTTTTTAAATGTATAAAATATGAAAGAATCCAATTATATTTATTTATATTATATTTATAGCCTATCTTGCAAGGCTGGGCTGACTGTAGATGGCTAAGTTGCTTGGAACCCTGCGCAGCCGTATTTCTTCCGAGTAAGAGAAGAGATGACTCTAATCATGGCATTATGGCTGGATGGTGGGGCAGGGTTGGGAGGGAGAGGAGAAGAGGGAGTTTCTGGTTCAATGGGAGTTGGAGAAATCTCTCTGGATGAGGAGAGGATGAGTTGGAGAGCGAGCGACAGAAGCAGCAGCAGAAGTAGGGGCAGATGGATGTCTCTTCCCAGGAGACTCGGAAGCCTCTTAGCAGCTGGAGACTTTTCCATTGCCTGGCTCACAGATCAGCTTATTAAGAAAATCCAGTAGAGTAACAGAATTCTGCCTTCTCTGAGAAAGTTTTGGAACAAAGATGAAGCTACTCCACCCAGCAGTTTCTCTCTATTGTTTTATTTCAGGTGTCAAGGTTAATTACGAAGGGTAGCTTCGATATTTAAATATTTCACCTACTAGCTACTTATTTTTTTTTTAAACAATGGCTTGATCAAGGTAAGATAATTTTAGTGGCATCCTGAAATTTTGCCATCCTGCAATCAACAGATTGCCTGGGGGCTTAAAGCATCTTATTAATTCTATTTCTAATTTGCATTTTAAGTTTTTTTTTTTTAAAGCTTCATAGAGATAGGAAGCTAATGGAACTGGGACCTAATCTTAGACTAAAATCATCGTGAGTTAATTTCATTATTTCCAAGTTGGACGGATTGATTTCTGCCAAAAGCCTTTGGGTTTTTTCCTTCACCAGTTAGAGAAAGGAGGAAGGAGTGTAGAGACTTTAATAGAAGGTCATAGTCTATGGCAACCACAGTGACCTCTGCTGGGCAACATATTGAAATTTAGCTATCAAAATATTTTTTAAAAGTTCACAGACATCAGGTTAAGACTCCTACTCTTGTGTAGACTATGTTTAAAACCCTCCTGTGCCTTAAAGCAAAATCTAGTGCTTGAGACTTTCCACAGTAACAAACAACACAGGAGAACACAAATATACATATATAGGTAAAGCAATGCAGGTTACCAGACTTCCCAGAACTGATCTGCCATGCCACAAAGAGGACTCAAGTGCCTTTTTATTCTCCCTTTTGGTAAATTTCTCAGATCTACCATCATCATAGGAGCAGTCTAAAACCACCTCAGAGGTTCATGCTTACCCAAGTTTTACATTTTGCCTCTGTGTGTGTGTGTGTGTTTTGTCCTTCATTCTCGAAGAGGACCATGACATCAGGGAAGTGATGATATGACTTCCAGTTGACTTTGATTTGAGTGAGGGAGGGCTGTGCAAGATCTCTAGCATCACTTTCTCCTCCAGAGCCATCTGGGTTTAGTGGCCTGATATTCACCAGGATGACTGGAGATGGCCCAGGATGCATTAGGAGACCCTGGCCCTTTCAGGCTAAGGTCTTTTCAGGTTCCCACTGTGAGGTAATGCCCATTCAGTGAATAGGCCTCTTTAAGAAGTGAACTTTTGGCAGGCCATCAGGATTAAGAGACTTGCCTGGGATCACATTGCTAGTAAGTGTCAACTGGATTTGAACTCAGGTCCTCCTGACTCCAGGGCCAATGCTCTATCCACTGCACCACCCAGCTGCCCCTACATTTTACCTATAGCCTAGCAGGGAAAGAGAAGTACAGTACTTTTGTTCTGGCAATTGGCAACAGTTGATGCTTTCCTGGCTTACATATCAACTGCCTTTGCTTCTTTATTTGCTCTCTCTCTTGATATAGAGATATCCTTTGTGCTTTCAAAAAGCTTACATCTTATCAGGGGAAATGAGATGATGAACTCAGTTCAAATAATTCAATTAATAATACTCTCAATTGAGTTAAATTTTCTTAGGGTTGGTCTTTTCATCCGAAAAATTAAGGAAGTAGACTAGATTCCCACTCTGCTCCCTCATGTCTTGTCCAATCCTACCTAGAGGGTAGAAGGAGATGAAATGTTGGGACATTTCCAAGAATGTCTGGGCTCCCAAAATAGTCTGAATAAACAATTCCTGCGAGATGTGTACATCTGGAATCATTGGTTGATAGAACTGGGGTTAGAGGATGAGGGATAAAGAGTTCCAGATGGTGAAAATGAAGGTGGTTTTTGTGTTCTGAAAACCAGGAGTAGGGGAGGCTTCTATGTAGTAACAGTAGCTTTCCATAGAGAGATTTGTGCCCAGAGAAGATGTAGAAGACAAGATATTCTGTCTATGCAATGTTTAAAAAATGGTGATTAAGGCCAGATGAGTAGCTCCTGAGGTCATCCAAGCTAGTGGTCTCAGGCAGCGGGCATCCATGAGCAACAGAAGCAGCTAGGAGATGGACAAGTAGAAAATGGCAGGGGTTGCAAACACAGAAGGTTTCAACACTACACCCATCCCCCTCCATTCCAGCTGTAAATGGAAACTTGGCTTCAGTGGAGCCATGAGTTATTCAAAAAAGCTCATTTCCCAAACTACTTTCATGGGAAATGGGATGAAACTGGAAATGTGGCTCAGAGATTTTTTTTTTTAATTCTATGATTCACTATTCATTTCTGTCCTGGTTAAATGTTTTACTGCTTTAATACTTCCCTTTCCCTGGATCTGTTAGCAGGTGAGAAATTGAATATTTAAACCTAAAGATTTCAGAGATTCCAACTTTTCTAACTGAAAGCAAGCAAACCATATAAGCAAATCATGATTTCAAAATCCCCACAATTTAAATTTCATCCCCTCATATGGCTTCAGTTTTTATTTCTATGCACGTAATTCTGAAATCTATATCTCTAGACCAGATTCTCTTTAGATGATCTCTAGACCCTTATGTTTTAATCCAGAATTTCCAGTTGTTTGCTTCTTGTCTTTACCTGGATGTCCTGATGGAACCTCAAACTCTGTGTTTAAAACTGAATTAATTATCTTCCCCAACAACCTTTTCCCCTTCTCCTAATTTTCTTATTTCACTTGTTGACACTATTTTCCTCCCTACTAACTCAGTTTAAAACCTCAAAGTTATCTTTGACTATCCCCTCAGCCATACATCCAATAAATTTTTTTTTATCTTTTATTTTAATTTATTTTTGACATGTTTGGTTTTCAGCATTGATTTTCACAGGCGATTTAATTACGAATTTTTTCCCCATTTCCCCCCCCCCACTACAAGATGGTGTACACTCTGGTTTCCCTGTTCCCCAGTCTGCCCTCCCCTCCATCGCCCCATTCCCCTCCCATCCCCCTTTCCCTTCCTTTCCTGTAGGGCAAGATAAATCTCTATGCCCCATTGCCGGTGCATCTTATTTTCTAGTTGCATGAAAAAAAAACTTTTTTACTTTTGAACATCTATTTTTTAAAACCTTGAGTTCCAAATTCTCACCCCTCTTCCCTTCCCATCCACCC